>RJWM01008716.1:0-71505 GCA_004363535.1 Dasyprocta punctata
CCACCCCACAGCGGGGACCCCTTCCTCAACTGTGAGGATGCAGACTGGCCCTGGGGACACGCTTTGCAAGGCTCTTTTCCTAATCTGGCCCAGGCCGGGGCTGGCTGATGGCAGTGGCAATGGCGGGCACTGTCCCTGGTAGGTGGTGGCTGGCTCTGGGCCTCACGTGTGCCTGGCTGTGCCCATATCTCCCCAGGTCCGGGCCATGAGGCTGTCGTTTGTGGGGGAGCTGGGCTGGGAGCTGCACGTTCCCCGGGCCTCCTGCGTGCCTGTGTACCATGCTGTGATGACTGCAGGAGCCAAGCATGGCCTTGTCAATGCCGGGTACCGCGCCATCGACTCCCTGAGCATTGAGAAAGGTGGGTGCTGGGTCTGGAGGGCCTCGGGGTCCCACCCGTCACTGCTTCCTTTCTTCTACACTGCACTTCCTCTCTCCCAACACTGTCCATTTCCTCCTGCCCTCTCATGGCCACACACTGGCTGTCCTGGGCAGGCCCCCCGAGATGGTGTTGGAGTACCCATGTCTGCACACACCTGGACTCAGGTGAGGTCTGTCCAGTGTCTGTGAGGAACAGGGCCACGGTGGGATTTGAACCTGCACTGGGGCCACTCTGTGGGTTTGGGGTGTTTCTGTGCTGAGGACAAAATTCAGGGCCTCAAGGAAGCTAAGGGCATACGCTGTCCTCAGCTGTACCCCAGCCCTCTGCCAGGGCTGCCCAGCACCCCTCCAAGTCCACCCCGCTGTCCCCAGCCTGATGGCATGGGACCAGTGTGCTCCAGGGGCTCACACAGAGAAGTTTTGGGGTCCAGGATGCCCCCAAGTCCACCCAAGGCAGCCCAGGTGGCTGTGCAGCTGTGAGCCAGGGCCTGGGGGCAGGAGGGATGGGACTGTCTCCTCAGCTGGGTGCTGATCTGTGGCCCCTCTGTCCCCAGGCTACCGGCACTGGCACGAGGACCTGCGGCCTGACGACAGCCCCCTGGAGGCTGGCCTGGCCTTCACCTGCAAGCTCAAGTCTGCCGTGCCCTTCCTGGGTCGCGGGGCCCTGGAGCAGCAGCA
This sequence comes from Dasyprocta punctata, assembly GCA_004363535.1. NCBI lineage: Eukaryota > Metazoa > Chordata > Mammalia > Rodentia > Dasyproctidae > Dasyprocta > Dasyprocta punctata. The sequence continues at coordinate 1,058 of RJWM01008716.1, forward strand.
GGCTGCAGGCCTCCGCCGCCGCCTCGCATGCCTCACTGTGGAGGAGTAGGTGTCCTGGCACCCCCGTTGGGGGACCCCTCCCGCAGAATGCACACTGCAGCCCTCAAGATGGGGAAACTGAGGCCTGGGAGATACACAGCTGGCAGACTCCCACGCCAGGGATAGCAGAGCTGGCTGGTGGTCCTACACTTGGGCAGAGGCAGATCTATGACCAGGGCTGGGCAGGTCCTGTAAGGCCAGGGGACGCAGGGAAGGATCACCCCACAAATGGAGACCAGGAGAGACAGGCGCTGCCTGGCCAAGCTGGAGCCTGGGGACTCAGCCTGGACCCCAGAGCCCGGTCACTGGTCACCACCAGCCACTCTCTCCTGTCCCTCCCAGGTCCTCCCATGGCCCTGTGATGGGGTGAGAGGGGCCACCATACCACTTCCACGTGGGTACAGTGGTCGGCTGGGCAGGGTCACACCCAGTACAGGGCTGAGGTGGAGGGGGAGCCTGCCTGGCCCAGTTCTCAGGCTCCTGGAGCCCATGGGCCCCCAGAGTTTTCAGTCGTTACTGAGGTGAGACCCCTGGCTCCAGAGGTCCTGACAGCCCAGCACCCACGACCTCTTCTCCTAGACCCCCGAGCCAACAGAAGTGGGCCAGGAGTAGGGCTGGTGTCTGTCACCATCCTGCAGCCCGTCGTCTGGCTCCGCGACAGCCTGGGATGCAGCTCTTTGTGCTCTGTGCAGGTCCTTCCTGCCTCTGCTGCCACGTGGGCCTTTGGGGAGAGAGAATGGCCTGGGCGTACTGGGGAGCCCTGAGAAAGAGCAGTGCCACTCTGCCGGGCCACGGCACGGCCCAAGGAGACAGGATGTCCACACCCCTGTCGGTTTGGGGGGACTCGTGTGGCCCCGCTCTGGGTCGCAGACCCAGGTGGCACCAGAACCTGCCGGGCCCTTTGGGCTCTGCGTAGGCTCCACAGGACCCCAGTACGCAGACCTCACCAGCCCCCTGGGTGCTACATTTCTGTGACTTTATTTACTTCTTTCTTGGTCTCCTATTCTGAGTTTTCGAAACAGTGGCAGTGAGTATTGGTCTGTACACATCGTGGAGAAATTGCATCCCACTGTGCTAATGATGACTGGACCGCAGCAAAGCGGGACCAGGCGAGGACGTTGGGACCCCTGCAACGCCCTGGGGAAGGCCTCACCCGGCTTTCCGCGCACACGTGCTCACTCCTGTTGGCCCTGGGCAGCCACGGCTGCGTGTTCTCTGCTCACGACCTGCTCACGTGCAGCCCGCGATGGGGCGGGCGGGGCCCCGTAGGCCACAGTGGGAAGCCTCTGCCCTGGAATTGGGGGGTCCCAGCTCCCTCTCCTGCTTCTTCCAGAAAAGTGCCCATGTTCGGCCTGGAGGCCATCTGGAGAGACGGCCAGGTGGTGGGCCATGTGCGGAGGGCCAACTTCGGGTTCGCTGTGGACAAGACCATCGCCTACGGCTACATTTGTGACCCCAGCGGCGGGCCGGTGAGCCCCATGGGCTGGCCCTTCGAGGGCTGGGCGGCTGGGAGGAGGGAGCAGCCACACGGCGCCTGTCATCTTTCTCCTTGCTTTCTGAGGGGATCTGGTTTTGGCTGTTCTGGGACTCCCTTGGGTGGAGGGGTGCAGGGCTGGGCTAATGCCCTTGGGCTCCTGAAGCGGGAGACCATGACCTTGAGCCGCTGCATGCCCTCTTGCTGGGGGATGCAACCGGGGTTGCCCGAGACTCTCCCTGGGACCACGCTCCTCCCTCCTCGAGCCCAGTCCACCCAGAAGCTGGTCACGGGACTAACAGGCAGGGCAGTGCTGAGTGAGGCCCCTATGCCAGCCCTGCATGGCCCCAAGGCACTGGCCCGGCTCCTGCCCTTTCCCTTGAGCCCCGTGGTCACACCGGCCCCGGATGCGCACAGGGCAGAGGTGGCAGCTGAGGGGGCAGGGCTCTGCGTGTGGCTGCCAGGTGGGACCCAGCTGGACGTCATCGGCTTGGGGCTCTGCCCTTCCCTTAGTCTGACCTTAGATAAGGGGCCACTCTCTGAGCCCATTTCCTCAACTACAAACAGGGACAGAAGCCCCATGACCTCCTCACAGGCCACACTGCCAAGTCGCATGGGGACCCAGGGCCATCTCTGCCCCCAGGGGACCAAGTAGGGTCCCAGCCCAGGGGTTCGCCCTCTTCACGCCAGGAAAGTGGGTCCCGGCTCCACCTTCTCCCTCAAAGCCTTCCTGCCTGTCCTTCCTGCTGGTCAGGGCTGCCTCACCTAGAAAGTGGCCCAGGATGCCACGCCGAAACCCCACACAGAGGCCAGGACCCGAGGGCCCCTCCGGCCGGTGGTCAGGGCCGCCACGATTTTTACCTGATTTATAGCCCTGAACCCTGCTCTGGGGGCTCTCAGGCGTTTTCCAGTGCGCAGCAATGGCGCAGGCTTCTTTCTGCATGGAAACCTCCGTCTCAGGAGGAAAGGCCAGCGGGGGCGGAATTCTGGCCACGAGGGTGTTTGTTTACAAGGACTCTGCCTGCCCCGCACTGCCCGCTCCCGGACGCCCGCCTTCCTTCCTTCCTCACCCCTAAAGCTCTGAGGCACAGAAAGCCATGTTAGTTTTTCTTTCTCTTCTCAACCTGAGCTTCTAGGGATGCAAGCAGGCACCCAAGTCCCAGGCCAGAATCCCAGGCACCCCCACAGCTGTCCCCAGTGTGACTGTGTCCAGGAGAAGCGAGCCCCCAGGTGGCCCTGGCATCCCACGGCTCGGGGAGACTGGCATCACCACCCAAGCCAAGTGGGCACAGTGCCGCCCCTGGCCCTCAAGGGCTGCTGGGAAGGCCAAGCCAGAGCGTGGGATGGGGAGGCCTCGCTGTCCAGAGCTGTTCCGTCCCTTCCTGCCCCTGAGGACCCGCGGCCTGGCCGCCGGCCTCCCGCTCTGCCTGCACAGCTGTCATGCTGGCCTGGGTCCGGGGTCTGCCGCAGTCCCGCCTGTTTCCCAGGGATCTGGAATTCCTGGGGTGGGAGGGTGCGGCCTGTGGAAGCCCCCTCTTCGCAGCCACCAGACCTGGGCTTGCAGAGCCCCGCTGATGCCCCCCTCATCTGACCCCATCTGGAAAGTGAGGAGCCCCTCAAGTGCCCGGGCAGAGACCCCTGATCTCCCACTCTGTGCCAACCCTGGACCAGGGATGACGGCTTGGGCACTGGCAGGTCACCCTCCCCGGGAACAGGTCAGGGGAAACCCAGCACCCACTGGATGATGGGAGTGACCCTTGTCCTCTCCTCTGACCCTAGGTCTCGCTGGACTTTGTGAAGAATGGGGACTATGCCCTGGAGAGGATGGGAGTCCATTACGCTGCCCAGGTCCATCTGAAACCCCTCTTCGACCCTGACAACAAGAGGGTGAAGGGGATCTACTGAGGGGCCTGAGGAAGGGCCACGGCCACATGGGGAACATGCTTGTCACCCACACTGGGCCCTGTCTGTCCTTGACCTGGGCCTGGCCTGCTACGCCCCAAACCAGGATTGGACAGAGATCACTGTGGCCTGGCCAGCGCCCACTGACTGGAGTCTGTATCTAGTTCATCCCAGGCCTTCCCAGAAGCAAATCTGTATGGTTTTGGGCACAGGAACCTCGCTTTGTAATCCTATGAACTTAGAAGCCGGAAGTAAAACTTGGTAAGCGGAGTAGAGGCCGGAGCTCAGCTGAGCGGCCATGGGCAGCTGGGGCCTTGGGTGAGAGCTGGGAATCGGGCAGAGTGAGTGGAGAGTGATTAGCAATGCCTGCCTTGTTGCAGGAAGGACGCAGGGAGATGGACGGGCCGGGCTGTCCCTCAGGATGGCTGTGCAGGCCCGGGACAGCGGGAGGGCGCGGAAGCCTTGCCCTCCCCTTCCGCAGGTTGGAAGCCTTCTGAGAGCCACCAGCCCATGGCACAGGGTCTCAGATTGCTATGCTCCCTTACTCGACTCCTGCCTCAGTTTCCCCTCAAGCCATGGGGATCACAGGTACCCCTGCCTTGCATGGGGAGACCCAGGCCCAGGGAGGGGAAGTCCTCAAGGCCGTGCAGCAAGATTCACCCCGGGTTCTTTCTACCACCCCAGTCTTTCTGGTGGGCGGAGCCGGAGAACCCCTTGCCTTGGAGCCCATGGGGGGGACCTGGCCACACAGCCCCCTCCCACTGCCACGAGTGCATGAGTCCCTGTGGCCTGCCAGTTAATCCCCTGCCCTGGGCTTCCTGTGTCATAAATGAGGAAATGAAGGATGGAGGCCCAGAGCTGGAGCCGCACACCTTGCTGGGTCTCTCCCAGGCTCTGCGGCTCACCCTGGGGGACGCTGGCACCAGCTCTCGGTCTCCAGGCCTCAGTTTCCTCCCCGTCCAGGGAACAGACAGCGGGGCCTGGCAGGTTCATCGGGCTGGCCCAGAGCCGTGTTCAAAGCGGCAGCTCTAAGGCCGTGCTGGTCACCCTGGCCGGGGCGGGGTGGGGGAGACTGTGTCAGTGGGGTCTCTGTGGGAGGGGCAGCAGGCAAGCTGGGAGCAGGAATGGGGGACTGTGAGTTTGGGGGGACTGTGGATTTGGGGGCGTCACTGCGGACGGCACCGTGGGACCCAGCAAGGCACTTCCTGTCTGTGTGTGGCACACACCAGGGCCCTTCAGAGTTTGGGGGTGTAGTGGCAGTGGGAGGCCTGGCTCCCCTGGGGCCAGCGGGTCCCCCTCATGGCCTTCCCAGAGCCTGGGATGCTGAGGGTCTTTGTCACTGGCCAGCCAGGGAGGGGCTGCTCCACCTGTCACTGGCGCAGCGAAGATGACAGACGGCCCGGGGCTCTGGCCATGGCGGCGGCCTGGCATTTTGCAGCACTCTCGCCCCGTGACTTAGAGCGTGATTTACAGCGCATGCCGTGGAGCAGCTGGGCACGCTCACCCTGTAATAAAGTGCCGGCCAGAGGGGACGCGGCCGCTGAGCTGCCGTCTGCGGAGACCCAGGGCCCATCCATCAGCTCCGCTCCCCGGCCGGGCAGCATTCTGCTGACGCAGCTGAACAGAGCCAAATTCATCCTCCCTCCAGGATCCACTGGAGAGCAGGCTTCGGGTGTCGACTGGAGCGGCCTGAGGCTGGGGGCAGTGCCTGGCCACGGGCAGGGTGCGTGGCACCACACAGGCCTGGAGAGGAGGCTTGGAGGCCGGCTTGGGGGCCTTGGCTCCAGCAACCCCTCAGCAGGGCGTTCCCTGGCCGGCCCGCCTGACGTTAGCCCACCTAACAGACGAGAAGGCTGAGGCTGGGCAGCAAGGTGGCCCTCCTATCACAGCCCTCTGAGTGGTGGACCAGGGGTTGACACTGTGGCCTCCGTCCTGAGCCTGGCCGCTCTCTGCTGATCCCTCTGCCTGCCGGAGCCGCAGCACCCATCCTGCCATCTCCCAGGGCGCCCGGGACCCTGCCATCTCCCAGGGATCCTGCCAGCTCTTGGCCAGCTCCTTTTTGGTGGTGAGCGGAGTTAGGGTTCCACTTTGGGTGAACGACAATGTCCATTTACTCTGCCACAGAGCAGTTTTCCGGGCAGGTCTCTGACTGGCCGCGTGCCCGTCCTGCCTTGTGGCAGGGATGCCGCCCACAGGAAACGCAGCCACGCTGCAGGAGGAGTTTAGGTAGTACTGGTTCCACTCATACCAATGGGGACCGCCAGAGACAAGGGGTGCGCGTGGTGCTGGGGGGAGTCTGTCCCAGGAGGCGCCGGGCGGGCCCCGGACCCCTCAGTCCTGGTCTTTTACAGAGTCCGCAGGAATGGAAGAGGCTGCGTCTGTCCCCCAGAGCCGCTCAGCCATGCAGGGACCCGGAGTGGGGGTGGGGAGCTGGAGTGGACCGTGCTGTGAGGATGTTTCCACGGGGTCTTCACAGTGTGGGGAGCACAGAACCAGCGTGAGCCATGGGGACGGCGTGGAGCAGGGGTCAGGAGCAGGGCCGCGCTCAGCCTCTGCCGCGGCCAATGCTGACCATGGTGGGGCCAGCAGGGCGCTGTGCCTGGCTGGCTGGGCACTGTGGGGTGGGCTCTTGCAGGGTGGAGACGATCTCAGGCAGGGGCTGCAGATCCCACTCACCCTGCAAGGAGGGGACCAGGAGGTAAACTGAGGCTGGGAGGTGAGGGAGGGCAGCACCTCCCGGGCTATGCTTCCCAACAGTCTCTTGGGTTCTTGCCCTCAACTCCCCTCCTCTGACCTGAGCTCCCTTCCCCCGAGCTGCACCTCGGGGTCCCACCTGGGTGGATGCCCCTCTCTCAGCAACTCCGCTGGTCGGGAGCCCTGGAGTCATTCAGGCCTCTTTAACTTCCTTACCCACCCCCTTCTCCATTGCCCAGGGGGTGACCCTGGCCCCCCAACACCATGGCATCAAAGGTCGGGTTCCTGGCTAACTCAACTGTCCATGTCATACTGTCCTCCACACCAGGGCATTTGGTTCGGCGATGAACCCAGCTCCCAGAGAGCTCCGAGAAAGAGCTGCTTCCTGGACGCTGGGCTACAGAGCCACCATGCTGAGCAGAAGCACTGATGTCCTGGCCCCAGCCCACAGCAGGGCAAGAAATTAGGAACCTTAAATCCCACTGGGCCCCGAAGAGGAGAGGGAGGAGGAGATGCAGCCAGCTTGCTGGTTGCACTATAGGATTCTCATGCTCCCACCCCCCAGTACTTTATTTTAGGATCTGGGGTACCCTGCTAGCACCCCCACCTCTGATCAGGGACCAGATTAATGGTGTTGTGCTGTCCCTGTGGGGTGACTGCCCCGCCCTGCCCTGTGGCTGCGTTAGTGTCACGTGTCTGCTCCCTCACACTGGGGGCCCCGTCGGTCACCCCTGGCTGAGTGCCCCTTGCCCACTGTTTGGGGTTCACCCCTTGCCCCTTGTTGAGTTCGTCTTCCCTCTGCTGGATGGGTGGCAGGGCTGTGGCTGAGCGGGACCAGGCCGGTCCCTGCCACCGCCACGTCCTGGGGACGAGGACGCACCTGGAAGCGGACGGCCGAGGACTGGTTGCAGTGCATGGAGATGGGCGCGAAGCCGTAGAGTGCGGCCAGCACATCGCGGCTGAAGGAGTTCCAGGGCACCGAGGCGAACTGCTGCGGCACGGAGGCCTGCGGGCAGGTGCACACCTCCTCGCTGTTGAACCTGTGCGGAGGGCAGGAGAGGCCGTCAGGGACAGCGGGGCAGCCGCACCGTTCCTCCAGGCCCTGCACCCTCAGCCACTTCCTGAGAGGATGCGTGGGCCCCACTTCTGTGGGGCTGTGGCTTGTGTCTATCTGCTCAGGGCCAGATCATGGGCTAGAGCGTTGACTAGTGATGCCTGCCATGGATGCCTTGGTGGAGGGGCTGGCCGCCTAGGGGCCATGAGTGTTAACCCCGCTCCAGGTACCTGGCCTGGATTCCTCCCGCTCACCCTCCTCCCAACAGCGTCCCTGGGAATCAGAGTGTGGGCAGGCACGCCACCTGTTCACCAGGTGGAAATATTTCTGCAGGAAGCCGGCATCCACGGCGCTCTTGCAGAGCTCCAGCTGCGTCTGGGGGTAGTAGTGCACGTAGTTGACACACATCTCCTCCAGGATCCCGTAGCCGCCCTGCGAGCCGGAAATAGCCCTCACTGCTTTCTCTGTCCTCCTGGACACCAGCACCCAGCAGCTTGGCCGAGGCACCTGTTCCCTGCAGTCCGTCATCCTCTTGGGTGCAGGACCAGGCAGCTGTCCAAGCCCCACATGGAGTAGGGAACAAGGTCCCTCCTCTTGGGGGACCCACCACCCCACCCTGCAGGAGAGACGAGTCTGGTGGGGACGAGGTTATGAAGAAAGTGAAATCTGAGTAGGGGCCAGGGCTATGACTGTCCCCATTTATGGGTACAGAGTCTCAGGAGAGCATGGACAGTCCTGCCTGGGTGGACGCAGCCTCCTGAACAGAGGCTGAGAGTTTCACACAGCCAGCGCTGGGTCCGCTGTTCTCTTCTGGATCCTGGCCAAGAGGAGCAGGGCTCCAGAGGGCCGGGGCCTAGAGGTCACTGCCCAGTCTTATCAAAGCTCAGGAGGGGCAGAGCGGCCCAGCCCCACCACTGGCTCCCTGCTCTCAGAGCCAGGAACGCGGAGCTCGCAGAGGAGCTGGGCTGGAGACTGTAGCCCCGCACCCCTCCCCAGCCGTCTGGACAGTGATGGGGGCTGGGGGTGGAAAGGCCTTTGCCACTCTGGTAGAACAGAAGCAGGGTGTGGGGCTGTCGGGTGCTCCATGGAGGCAGCCCAGGGGAGCCCTCCTGCACCGAGTGCCAAGGAAGTCATGGTGAGCAGGTCAGCCCAGCCTGGGACGGCCCCACTAGACTGGGTGGTGGCCTGCATTGGCCTCTGGTCCCAAGTCCAGTCCCCAGCGTCCATCCCCTTACTCCCTGAGCTCTCTGCCCCCCACATCACCCAGGGCTGTAGTGGCCTGAGCCTCCACCCCTTCTCTCTCCTGAGGGGATGTCACCTTTCCTGGCCCTGCCTGTGGGACACTCCCACTCCTGAACCCCCTGGCCCCAAGGTGGAGGGCACAGGCTGACCCCAAGATGGCCAGCAGGAGCCCCGGCCCCTGGGCCTGCAACCCACTGCACGGGGCAAGGGCAGCAGTGGTGCCTGGTGGGACGGCAGCCAGGATGTGCTGTGTGCCAGCTGCCTGTGGGGCCGGGGGTGCCGCACTGTTGCTCACAAGTTCCTGTTGCCTGCAAGTTCCCCTCCCAGGTCCCATGCACACCCTCGCCCCTGAGAACAGTCCCTCCCTGGCCCCTGCACCCTGAGTCACCTACAGCCCAGTCAAACTGAGTCCTGGCACACCCCTCCTGCTGCTGGCCGCACAACTGCCTGGCCCCTGCCACGCCTCCAGCCCCCCAAGGCCACACACCCGCTCCCTCAGTAACCCTCCAGCCCTGCCATGGCCTCGCCTGGCTCCCTCCACCAGCTCCTGACTGCCTCTCACCGCTGGCCGGACTCCTGTGGGTCCTGCTCCCTGCCACCTGGGTCCGCTTTTCTAATTTTTACCATCACATGGCTTTGTCGTGGGTGTCTCTGTCCCCTGGTGGCTTGGAGCGCCACCCAGTGATAGGCACACTGGTGCCCTTCAGTGTCCACCAGAATGGCTGCCAGGCTGGAGTAGGGGACTGCATGACCTAAGCACAGACCACCAGCATCGCTCCCCATGCTTTGGCCTCAGCAGGGCCAGTTTGGAGTGTGAGGTCCTGCCCTTCTTTTGAACTCTCAGGGGACACTAGGGCTGGGGACACTGAACCCATGGGCATGAAGGCCACACTCATAGGATGGCTAGCTGATTGAGGGAGTGAGGTTGGATGGCCCTGTGTCCAGCGGAGGAGTTAGGGTGCGGCCTCAGGAAAGCCATACAAATCCTCCACCCGCTGCCTGGGCTGGAGAGGGTGGGTAACTTACCACAGTGGCCAGCTTTCTGTCTTCTGTGTTGTACGTGCAAGAAGTGATGAGAACGTCCCCCTGGGGCAGGCGGACAGATGGTCAGTACCTCCCATGATCTCCCAGGCGCAGCCCACAAGAACCCCAGTTGTGGGGCACGTGCTGGTGTAAGACTGACGTCCACTCCGCCAGAGGGCCAGTGGGGTTGCCACATCCCCCGTGAGGTCACAGTCTCAGTGTTCCCAGGGAACTGTTCCCCATTAGGACATGGGCTGGGGATAGGACTCGTCACACCTGGTCGCATGACAGCTCATGTCTCTGCCCAGCCAGGGCCTCCCCTCCTGGGTGGGGGGGCCCACTCCAAATCCTTTCTCTGAGGCTCTCGTGGTCTGGGGTTTGGCTGACCAGGCTGGGTTCCGACACAGGCCCGCTCATGACCTCCCCAAAGTCCCGCGTGTGTCCCACCTGGGCCGCTCTGCCTGCATGAGCCCCCTCCTCTCCCCACCACTCCCCCTCCTCCTTCTCCGGCCCCCTTCTCCTTGCCTGACTCTCACCGGGAAGACGGTCACGGCCTTCTTCAACATGCGGATTTCCTGCATGGGAAATAGCAGAGTGGTGTCCCGGGCACCCTGCTCTTCCATCCCTGGGCACCAAAGCTTCCTGGCCCCTCAGGGGAGCCAAGGACTCCAAGTGTGGGTTTTTAGGTGGAAGGGATGGGAGTAGAACAAGACGACAACTGTTCCAGACAATTCCCCATCAGGCTGCCGGTCCCCAAATCCACCATCGGTGCGGGGGGAGCAGAGGGGAGTTTCTGGGGCTATGGGGGAGACCGCGGGTGGCCCGGGTGGGGTGGGGGTCCCCACCTGGAAGTGTGGACTGTAGTGGTTGTCCCTGTTCACCACCTCCAGTTCCCGGCCGTCCCGGGCCAGCATGGTGACCACCTTCCTCCCGGTCAGGTGTGTGTGGAGCTGGGACGCGAAGATGTGGATCCCAGAGGGCGGCAGGGCCTGTGGGTGGGTGGGACGCAGTCAGGGTCCAGCCCCGGGGCATGGTGACTGGCAGCAGGGACAGCTCCTCTGCTGCCCGGGCTTCGGCACCTTCCTCTTCTCTCTGGTCAGGTCAGCTCCCCGCCAGGCCTGGCAGGCCTGGAGGGTCTGGGAGTTGGCTCACCCCTCGGGCCCTGTCGCACAGGGGTCCCCTCCGTCCTCTGCCCCCAGCGTCACCCTCCATCTGCACCCTGTGGGCAAGGCACAAGGGGGCCACCGAGGTGAGTAGGACGGCCCCTGACTGCGACTCCGGGTCTGTGGGTTGACAAGTGGGAATCCTAGTGCCATGCTTAGCAGGGCCTGCCATGCACCAGACACCAGGGCAGGCCTGTGGCCAGCGGTTGACCACAGGGGATCAAAGATTCGCCGCACAGTGCAGGAGCCCCTTGACCACAGAGTGCCCAGGCCCATCCCGCGATTGTCACGAATGTGGCCATGAGGGCTCCTGTGCCTCGAGTCACAGCCAGGGCACAAAGATGTCACCATGACGGGGCAGGGACAGCAACTGGGAGGTGCTTGGTAGGGAACAGTTGTGCTCAGGGCCCCCGAGCGGCAGAGTGTGACGAGGGTGGGGACACAGCTGAGTCACACAGAGTGGGTGATGCGTTTTAGGAAATTTTCTATCTAAAGAAAGTCAGCCCCAGGCTAGAGAATAATCTACTGTCTGGAACAGTCCCTTGGCCCCTCAGTCCCTGACAACAGGCAGGGGCTCTCGACAGACCGGGCTGGCCGTCTTCCCTTCTGTCCTAGGCTGTGCAGGGGAGAGGCACGACACAGTGACAAGGACCGCGTGTGCTCTGTCCGCCCCAGACTGCAAAGTCACACATAAGTGTCTGCTTCCTATGAGCACTGCCCTTGGGACATGGGGACATTGACCTCTATGGCGCCCATGGACGCCCTTGGCTTGGGGTCTGGGCAGCAGAACTGTCACCTCCACCCTGGTCGCCACCCCAGCCTGCTCACCAGCTGGGTGCACTTGTCGGTGCAGTAGCCGGTGAGGATGAAGGCGGGCTCCCGTGGCGGGATGGCCATCACGGGCGTGTACACCAACCCCAGCTCCAGGATGCCTGCGTCGAAGCGTCGCAGTGTGGCCGTGTAGTACAGGCGGATGCCAGAGGAGTCGTGTCGGCCTGCAGGCAGAACCCGTGTGCGGAGGCCGCTCGGTACCCCTGAGGGCTGATCACCCAGGGACCCGGCCTCGTGGACCGGGAGGCGGAGCTGGTCACCCACACCTGCTCTGTTGCCCTGCGTCCACAGGGGCCTTGGCAGGAAATCAGCCCACAGGGTGCACGAGGACGCCAGGGTGTGGCTTGGACATGTGAGGATAGGGCCTGGAACCTGTCCCCACCATCTCCTGGAAGAGCGCAGGGCAGGCGAGTGCTGTGTGCAGTGTGAGAAGCCCCCGGGGAGCAGGCCCCCCGCGGCATCCCCTGACCCTTCCATCATGGTCCCGCGGTGACCCGAGGCATCTGTCCACCCAGCTGATGTCTCAGGAAAAGCCTGACCAGGCATGCGCAGGATCCTGCATGGTCCAGGCTTTGCTTGGTCACCAGGTGTGGTCCCAGGCACTCAGTGCCCCGTCTGGTCTCAGATCATGGCCAGGGCCCCTTCCGGGAGAACTGGGTACTTTTTTTACCAGCATGGACACTGGGGACCCCAGACAGTCAGTGGCCACACTACGGCCTCTTGGATGGGAATCTGTGACCACAGATGGTCAGGGGTTCAGGGGTGCTTCCCACCTGCCCTTGTCCTCAGGGTGGCCTGGATGTCCTCCGGGATGGAACAAACCAGGAGTGAGAGGTGCCACTGTTGACCCCGGAGCCAGGAACTCTTTTCACTGACCTTTCACCTCAGACCTCAGTCAGAAACTTTGTCCTTGCTTACAGATGGGGAAACTGAGGGCAGAGCCTGAGCAGCAGACCCTGCCTGAGAATCTAGGTCTGGGAAGCAGTGGCTGGGATGTGGGGTGCTATTGGGGGCCCATCAGCTCTGCTCCTTCTGGCCCCCTAACATCCAAACTCCAATATCTTCCATGTCTCTGGGCTGATTGCATCACAGGATAATAATAAAAAGGGAGCAGCAATTGGCGAAGATTCGGATGAGGTTAAATAATGAGATAATCGTGGGATTTTGATATTTATAGGAAAAGCAACCCTTTGAAGATTTGCGAAGTGACAGGAGCCTTCTTATATTTGGCAAAGGATCCATAAATACAGCCAGATCGTCAGGAGGAGACAGACTTGCCTGATACTTAAGGGGTTTTCAAAAATCCATTTGCTTTCAGGTTTTAAATGAGCAATAAATCTCGCATCCTGCTAAAGCCCCAGCTGCCCGCGGCCTTCTCCGCGTGTGCTGTAGATAATTCCAGTGGGAGAGAAAGTATCGCTCGCACAGCCAGCAAGACAGTCAGGCGACATTAGCTAAGTGCAGTCCGGGCCCGCATCCTGCGGGGGCCATGGGGGCACAGGAGCATGCGGGCATGGGACATCGGGGGCTCAGGGGGCACGGGGCTTCCCAACTTCCCTGAACCTCCTGTCTATCAGGCTGTTCTGCTTCTTGCTTGCTCAAATGGAAATCAGTGTGGTTCCAAAAGCGGGGGTGGGGGCTGGGGGTGGGGAGAGGCTGCGTATGGCAGAAGATGCTGGTACAACAGAGAGAAGCAAATATTTTCAGTTTCTGCTATGGTGCGTTGGCATTCCCATCCTAAAGATGGACTCCAACTGGTTCACCTTCAGGCTTGGGGTGATCCAGCAGCCCCCGCTCCCTTCCCACCTCCTACGCGGCAGCCAGGCCCGGCAGCCTGTTTCTGGAACACGCTCTCTGCTCTGTGACCAGCCTCCACACACAGACTCCCTGTGCCAGCTCCCCTGTGGGACTCCTCCTTGTCTCCTAAGCCTGGGCTAAATGCCTCTGAGATGCCACCACACCACAGGGATCGCGTCCTCTGTGTGCCTTGCCCTTGCTCACGCGTGTGCCCGCCTGCACGCATGTCCTGTCTTCCTCCCTCCCTGAAGTTCCCCGGGGGCATGCGTGTGTCTTGCTCACCCTGCCTGCTGTCCCCTCTTGGCCAGACACAGACCCTCAGCAAACACTGGTTTGGTTGAAACGCTTTGTCAGAATTTCCTGGGCTGTGTGCCACGTGGCGTGCACAGGGAGGCAGCCGATGGCACCCCTGGCCCTGGGCGTCTGAGCTGCCTCTGAACACACAATCAGAACGAGCCATGGCAACAGGGTGGCCGTGGGCAACTCCTCCGCCCTGGACCTGTGAAGGGGGCCAGAGCACTCCCCAACCAACCTCCCTGGAGGGCTTTGGGGACAGTGCCAAGGGCCCCCTCCATCGCCCGGGGCAGACATTACTAATCGATTCCTGCACTGCCCGGTTGGCCAGGGATGGACTCTCCAGCTGGGCACTCTCCCCACCACTGCCCATAGTGATGGGGAGCCCACCAGCAGAGCCGCAGCTGCCCTGGTGCACGCATACCCATACGGGCAGTAAACAGTGTGCTGTCCACAGAGGCAGCCTTGGGACCAGCTGGGCTCACCAGGTCCCATGCAGCTCAGCCGTTGCAAGGCTGTGTCGTGATTGAGGCCATGGGGGATGGTCAGCCCCACTGGCCTCGAGTCTCTGCTCACTCTGCAGTCCTAGCAAGGTCCCCCTGCCCCTGGGCTTCAGCTTTCCTGTCGGAAACGTGGGCTATGAGAAACCTTCCCCTGCCTTTCTCAGGTGGGTGGTCCTGGGACCAAAGGAAGGGGTGCCGAGCTCACCGTGTACTCGGGGCTGAGTGAGGAGCTGGCTCGTGGGCCCTGTCCTGGGAGAAGGATGGGGAGCAGGGACACAGGTGGCCTGTGATTCTCCAGATCATGAGGCAAGGGGCTGAAGCCTTGGGGACTTGGGTCGAACAATGCCAGGTGCCCACCCATCCCCAGCCATGGTGCCCACCTTGGATCTTCAACGGGTTGTGGTAGTGGACTTCTAGGCGGAGGAACCGGGAGGACCCTGCGCCCCCAAAAGGAAGACCAGCCTCCTCTGGGTAGTAGAACGCCTGTGGGGGGTGGGGGGCAGAGCGATCACACAGGATCAGGAGAAGGGTCCTGGGCAGCATCTGCACAAACATGCCCGCCTGCTGGGGCCTGAGCGCGGGGTGGTGGCATTGGTGGGGCAGCTGGATCACACCCGTGTCCCGCCACCCACTGTCTTGTTACATTAGGGTCAAGCCGTGAGGAGGGGACCTGGGCCCCACCAGCCTTACCCCCTCCTCCCAGCCCGCTTCATGCTCCCCTAGACAGGGGCAGACATTGATCCAACCCCAGGGAACTGAGCCCGTGAGGCCAATTTCCCCACCCAACCTCAGTCCCCCCAGGGCTGTGCACCAAACCCCAACTCCAGCAGAAAGCGAAACTGGTACCCACAAAGCGTGTGGGTGCAGGGACACCTGGGTTTTTGCAAGGAGACATCCTAGAGGTGAGGCGGGCACTGGACAGCCCCATGCATCAGGGAAATGGGTGGATAGCTTCGTCCTCACCCGGGCACTCAGCAAGGGGCGGGATGCACGCACCTGGGCACCCAGCGCCCACGCGGCCAGCACGTGGCGGCAGTAGTTGAGGCGTTCGGGCTTCATCCTGGAGTCGCAGGGCCCGCTGAAGTGGGGGAAGCTCTCAAGGCCGCCGGAGCACTGGAAGATTTCCATGTGGTGCACCAAGGCCTCGTTGCCCTTGGTGACGATGGGTTCATACTGTGGAAGGACGGCACCCTGAGCAGGGACCCTGGCCTGGCAGACGTCCTCCCTGCCCTGCCAGTCTTCAGCCGCCCTACTGTGATGGGGAGGGGTCAGGGTGCTGCCTCCAGGGACACAGAGGGCCCCTGGAACTGGCAGCGGAGTGGGCAGTCCTGAGCCAGGCAGAATCTACTGGAGGAACAAAAACAGAAAGTGGGCCACTTCCTGATCAGGCAGGGGCAGGAAGGCAGCTGTTCTCTCCTGTGTGGGGCAACTCCAGGCAGAGGCAGGGCTGCTCCAGATCTGGCCAAGCCGCTCCCTGCTGTGTGGCGCTGGTACTCACTGGCCCTCTCTGGCTGCTCACCATCCCCAGGAAACAGGGGCAGCGTCCAGTGTCAGGACTGCTCTGATGGAGTCCCTCATGGCCTCACCCCACCCCCGCCAGGTTAGTAGGCAACCTTGGACAGCTATTGTCTCCATTCTACAACAAGCGAATTCTCCTTAAGCTGCTTCACCATGGGGCTGGACAGACAGATGGACAGCAGCCCAGGCCCACGAACAGCTATAGAAATCAATCCTGGCTACTGTGGTGCAGGCCAGGAAACCAGAGCTCAGAGGCCCTGGAATGGGCAAGAGTGGGGTGACAGGGACCAGAGATACACACTGGTGCCTGGGTCTCGGGCTGTAGGTGGACACCTGTTTCCACAAGACCATGGGCCAGGAATCCATGGTCAGGGACACTGCCCCCCCATGCGACAGTGCAACCCAGACCCCACACACCATGACAATGTGGTGACGGGTGAAGCCCTGGGGCAGCTCAGAGATGTAGCACCAGTACGTGGTCTCCTGGCCAGGTATCAGGACGTCGGGGGCCCGGATCTCCATGGTGCGGGTGTCCGCGGGCACCTTTGGCATGGGGATCTCGGGCTTCAGCAGCTGCACCCGCTGCAGCCCAGTCTGCAGGCCCGAGGTGTTGATGGCCTCCAGCGACGGGAATGGCTGTTCCAGGATCCCGTACACCAGGTGGACCGTGTCATCCTGCAGCCAGACAGGGCTGGTCATCAGCCGCTCAGAGCCCCCAGGGTGTGCTCCTCATCACCGGAGTGGCACTGTGACCCTGCCCACCACAGCCACCCAGTGGCCTGCTCTTGGCTCTACCAGTGAGGGGATTTTCGTGACTCGGCTGCAACTGGATCCCAGACTGACGACCTGAGCCCACGTGCCCCACACCTTGTTAAATCCAGCCAATTTACAGGCACCTGGCATCCAGCCAGCTGGTGACAACCACCACCGGCCAGGATGCCTGCCACCTCTGCCCAGCCCGAGGTCCCGGGCAGGGCTGGCTTGTGTCCTCAGGTCAGTCTGGCCCAGCCCGAGGAGTCAGGGCCCAGTGAAAGCCGGACAGAGCTCCTTAGCAGTAACTCTGACTGTGTCACCTGCACAGTGACTCAGCCACCCCCGGCTCTGCTAGCGGGGACCTGGGAGATCTCAGTGCCCCTGCCTCAGTTTCCTCTCCTGGAAAACCACCAACTGTTCTATATTTGTTGACTTGGCACTCATTCATTCATCTTCAGACCAAAACCTGGCCATTGAGCCAGGCAGGGTGGCTCTCGTTCCCATCTCTGCTCTCTGGGAGGCTGAGGCAGGAGAATCACCAGTTCAATCCTAGCCTGAGCAATTTGGTGACTTGGCAAGACCCTGTCTCAACATGAAAAAGTAAAATAAAAATTTTAAAGGATTGGAAATATAGCTCAGTGTGAAGGCCTTAAATTCAATCTCCAGTACCAAAAACAAAACAAAACAAACAAACAAACTAACAAGGCCAGTGTTTTCCACCTCTTCCCTGAGATCCAGGCTTCCGGTGTGTGCGGCTCTGCAATCCTGAAGGAGCCCCACCGGGCCTCTCCTCACTGACTGGCACCCCAAGCAGGACCTCTCCTCCTTCAGTTGCCGGGGCCCAGGCCCAGCAGCCAGAGACCACCCTGCAGCCTGGAGCCACCAGAGCCACCACACTGCCTGATCCCTGGCCCTGCCCCACCTCCACCCCTACTTCCGCCCCTGACTCCCTGCGAAGCCTCCATGGTGCTGTGGACCCCTACCCCTGGGAACTGTGGGTAAAGAGTCTCTTTTGACGGCACTGGCCATCCACCTCCACAAAGCAGGGCTGGGCACAGGCTGCCAGCCAGGCCGCAGCCGCCCAGTGAAAGGAGGCAAACCGTGCTGGGATCTTACCTCAATGAAGTAGTCCTTGGGGTCACAGGTGCCAAAGGGCCTCTTGAAGACCAGGGACAGGCCATCCGGGGTGCCCTGTGCCTGTAGCAGCTGGTAGTCCTGCTGCGTGTCCAGGTGGATCTGCCCCTTCTGGTCACTCCAGGCATCCTGCAGACAGGCTCAGGTGGGGGAGGAAGGGGCCAGTGCCCGGGGGCCTTTCCCGGCATGGCTCTGGCACTGTAGCCCTCCCCCCCCGTCTCACTCCCTGCAGCGGGTCTCACCTCCTGTCTGTCTGTCTGTCTGTCTGTCTCTTTGGCAGTTCTGGGAACCCTGCACCTGTGTGTGCTGGGCAAGCCCCCCTCACTGAGCGGCACCCCGGTCCGCCCCACTCTCTATGTCTGTCTCTGCTGGGAGCTGAGTCCCATGCTGCTCATTCCTTCTGCAGCCCGAGTGGTCGGACTCCAGGTGGGTCGGCTGCCGGAGACCCCCAGGCCTTGGGGTGAGACCCAGGAATCTGCATTGTAGGGAAGGGCCTGGGGCTTCCAACAGGACCAGGGTCTTGAACCAGTACCACTCCCATTCCTCCAGGAGGAGAGGCGGAGGAGGAGAGAAAAGGAAGGGGAAGGAGGAGGAGGGAAAGAAAGGAAGAGGAAGGGGAGGGGAGGAGGGGAGGGAGGGGAGGAAGGGGAGGAAGGGGGAGAGATGAGGAGGGGAGGGGAATGGAGGGGGCGGCAGCAAGAGAAACCAGGCTGAGCATTTGAGGTGGCGCTCACCTCCTGGTGTCCACCCTGACAGCAAGTCACACCCCAACTCTCCCTCACCTCACCGCACTTCAGCCTTGCTTGGAGAGGGTACACTGAGGCTCAGGGAAGTGAGAGCTGGCTGCATTTTCCCAGCATGGTTCCCAGAACCTGGATGTCCTCCCACCCCCACCCCAGGCTCCGATGCTCAGGCCCCAGCAGGCTCCAGGCAGTTCTGGTTCTGTGAGTTGGAGCATCAGAGCCTCCCCAGCCGGCAGGGGTCAGGAACGCCCTGGGCCCCGCTGTGCGGATTTTTGGCTGTGCTTTTAATCCTATATCTGAGGCTACAACATGTTTTCATTTCCTTGAGAAAAAAGAACGCTGCAAAAAGATCGTGCAATGTTTTCCCAGAGGAAAGCGGCACGGCATGTGCCTGCCGGGGGCCCCGCTGACTTGCGGCAGACTAATTCCAACGCAGCACACAGTCGGCTGGGTGTTTGAGCAGGGAAGCAAGGATGCAGGCACCGCACAGGTTGCCAGAGTAGCAACCCCGGGCCTGACATTTGCATCCCTAGGAATTCATTGCATGACTTAACTTCGCAGGGCACAGAAAGGTGGTGTCACCCCGGCTTCCTCCTTGCCCTGGGAAAACCCCGAGAGGGAGGGAGCCCGATTCACTCACACAGGGATCCAAGCCCTCGGCACCAGACAGCTGAGCCTCGGGATGGGGCTGTGACCCCAGAGCCACCGCTCGGCCCAGCTTTGCCCCATCCTGCCTGGTGGCCCTGGGCAGGGACCTGGCTGACCCAGCCTTGGTGCCTCATCCCAGGGGTGGAGGGGGTAATCCTCCCCACTTCCAGTGGGGAAACTGAGGCCTGAGCAGGAGAAAGTCCGTCTTTGGCCTTCCTGTGCCTGTGGTCATGGGGAGAGTTGGGGTTTGTGTTCAGGGAGACCTTGGTGACTGGTCCCTTCCTCAAGGAAGGAAGAGCCGTGACCCTGGTCGGGCTTTCCCTCTTCTGGTGACCCCTGCTGCTTGCGGGGACCCCAAAGGACACAGTGGTTTGAAGGGAAACTCCCCTTTCTGCACCCTCAAAGGCAAGGATGGAGGTTCATTTTGAAGGAAGGAGCTGAGGTCCTGACCTCAGTGGTTTTGTCCCTGCCTGGAGTTGGGCTCTGTGAGTGTGTGTGCACACACGCGTGTGCATGTGTGTGTAGAAGGTGGGGGTGTGCCCCGTCCTGGCACTGAGTGTAGGCTCCCTGCTATGCCAGGCCTCGTGCCACCTCCCGGCCGCATCAGGTGTGCCTGCCCTGGTCCTGAGGCATGGGGTGTCATTTCAAAGAAGGGGAGGTGGGGCTGCACTCACACGGAGGGGTGCCGTGTGGCCTGTGGCTCCTCTGAGCTGTCGAGGACCCTAGGGAGCGCTGTGTCCTGCTCCGCCTTGGGGTCCCCATGGTGCCCACACTGGGAGCACGGTCTGGCAGAAAGGTGGCGGGGAAATGCCCTGGGCCAGGCGGAGAGGGGAGAGCACGGGAGGAAGGCCAGACAGGTGCTGCGGGTGAGGCAGGACCCTAGGTGGAGAGACTCACGGCAAAGTAGGCGCTGTCGCCATTGGTCCAGAGCACAACGAGATCGGCGTTCTCCAGCTCGCCGCGGTCCGACATCCCGAACAGGAGCCCGGCCCTGAGCTCGCGCACCAGGAGCCGGAAGTGGATGGCCTCCTGGACGTAACTGATGTTCCAGGAGAGCTCCAGGGTGCCCTGGGGGTCCAGGAGGATGCGGTAGGGGAAGGGGTTCTCGGGGGGTGCCGAGCCCTGCAGCGCAGCCACCAGGATGACCAGGAAGACAGCCACTGCCGTGCCGTACATGGAAGCTGCTTCGCGCACGCTGGGGCTGGGGAGCCCGGAGCCACGACGCGGGTGGCTGGGATCTTGCATGGTGGGGCTGAGCTCGATGGCCCCACCGGGCCATTTATGCCCTGGCCCCAGGAGGGGCCGTGGCCAGTCTGCCTGGTAATTGTGTTAGTCTGGTGGGGAATTCGATTGTCCTGGTGGCCCTCCCACCAGCCTGTGCCCCGGGCCGAGTGCTCTCTGCCAGCGCCCGCCCCTAATTGCGCTAATGACACATGGACATCGTCAGGGGAAATCGAAGTGGACCAGATGAGGTCTGTCTGGACAGCAGCTCCTTCCGCAGCTTGGGCCACCTCTCAGGCTGCCAGGTCCCATCCTCACCAGAGAGCCAGCCAGAGTCCCAGGGGTGCTTCCTGGGGTGACCAGTGGTGGCCCCTAGTGGCTGTGGGCCTGGCCCCAGCAGGCTGCACGGTTTCTATAGTATTGGGTGTGTGGATGGATTTCAAACTAAAAATAAAGCCCAGCCCCCAGACAGTCTCCGCTTGACGCTCTCCCGCTGCCTGCTGTTCCCTCTTTTGCCTCCCATTTCCCCACCAGTTCCAGCTGGTGCCGTGGTTGCTCAGGCAGATGGGGAGGGGGGCGGCGCAGGGCTGGGGCAGGCAGACAGGGCCGTGTCCTGGACAGACCGTAGGGAAAGGAGGGCTGGGGGCAGGCCTGTGCCTGTCTGAGCCCCTGTGGCCACAGCTTCCATAGCAGAGAGGTCTGGATGTGTGTCCTCTCAGGACAGTGGCCCTGGCACAACCAAGTTCAGCTTGGCCTCTGCTGTGACCACACTCTGCGCCTGGCGAGGTGACAGATCTCTCCTGCCTCCCTCCCTCCCTCTCTGTCCCTCTCCCCGTTTCTCCTCTCTCCTGCGTTAGGAACCCACAAGTGTTGTGGCCCCAAGTCTAAGCCTCTGCTGTCCCCGAGGATGACCTGAGCCTGCTGTGTAGGAGGTGGCTCCTGGCCCTACTGCATAGGTGCCACAGCTGTGTCCTTGTGCAGCGACTTGGGGGACGTCCCAGCCTTTGCTGGGGGCCACGTGGAGCTGTGGGGGTGGCCACAGTGGGGCTGGTACGGAGCCTCCCCAGCGTAGCAGGTGCCACTCACACAGGCAACAACAGGCCAAAAGCTGCTGGCGCAAAGGTGGGGTGCTGCTGGGCTGCAGCTCAGCCCTGGTGTGAGCCCTTCTGAGCCCCTTTAGGGAGAGGTTCCAGACCAGAGCCTCTGTGCCTGGGACAGGAAGCCAGCAGCCAGAGACCGCTGGTTCCTCCGGTTGCTCTTGGCCCAGCAAGGCTAGGAGCAGGGGCTGAGAAGAGTCCTGAGCCTGGGGCACATGCAGGCAGTAGGTCCCATCCTCACCCGGATCTGGGACAAGGTCTGCAGTTGCTAGGTGCTCCAGGAGGGAAAGCAGCGTGCACGTCCCTAGTAAACACCAGAGTGCTGCACGCACGCGTTTATTTTTAACAGGATTTAGAAGACATCCTCGTTCTCCGGTTCAGAACTAGGCTGGAACGGCAGCCACCTTCCGAGGTTGAGAGAAAGGGTGCAGTTGATTCCAGAAGTAACAATTACCGAGCCCCAGCAATTAGCAGGCGATGGAGGCAGGCCTGCTTTCCCACTGCTCGATTCTTGCTGGGCTCGGGAGCAGGGTCGGTGATTGTCCCTGCCTGACACACAAGAGGGGCAGCTGCAGAGAGGAGAATCTGCCTGCACCTGGATTTGCATGGCTGTGCTCTTGGCTGGAGGGGGCCACACACCCCGGCAGCCAAGGTCACAGAAATTCTGCTGGAGTCAGGAGGGGGGAGGAGCAGGCCAGAAATGCAACCTCGGAGGAAAGTAAGGGCGGGTAGGGGAGCCGTCCCATGTGGCCCTTGCTGACACCAATGCACCTTGAAAAGCAGCAATCTGACCCCAGGGCAGGAAGCGGCACTCAGCTGCCCTGTCCACACCCTCAGCAGAGGTGACCCGCCTGCCCCGGTACCTAACGGACACTCATAGAGCTGAGCCAGCCGGGTGCGGCCTCTGTGCGGGGCTGGGTCTGGTTCTTGGGCTGGAGCTGCCCTCGCCCAGCTGCTCTGCCCGGATCAGATGGGTGTGTGCTCCCCTCCAAGGGTGGGGGTGGTCTGGGGGTGCCACGTGGTGTCACTGCCACTGTCTAAGGAAACGAACCCTGCTCGCGGTGGCTCGCTGCCTAGCTTCCTTCCAAGGTGCTTCGACGACAGCTGACCTCATTTGGAACCAATTTCAGCATTCTAATGAGCCCTTTGCCTTCTGAGTCGCGGATGCTGTCGGCTTTATGGGCTGTAATCCCCCATCGACTCCGCCACGTGAGGCCAGCTGCGGCTGACTTCCTGGCCGTGGGCGGCGACAACCACAGTGCAGCAGTCGGGTGGGAACTGAAGTCAGGCGAGCCACCGGCCGGGCTGGGGCACCCCCACAGCACGAGCACGTGCAGGGCCACGTCCCCCCGCCCCAGGCCCGAGTGCGGATGCAGGAAGGACCATCACGCAGGCTGACACAGCGGGGACGCAGTGCCCATGTCCCACAGCACATCTCCCTTGGGGGTGGCTGCCGTCCCCCTCCTCCTGAGCACTGGCTGCAGTGAGGAGGTAGAAGAGGGAGGTGTGTCCTCCCAGGCCACCCTGAGGCCACTCTGCTGCACCAAGGATGAGGCCGCGTGGGTGACCCTGAGACTGTGACCATGAGGCCTGTTCCACAGCTCCACATGCCAGAGTTGGGGACCAGGCAACTGGACCCTGGGGTCAGCAGATTCCTGAAGACATGGCCTGGGGGCAAGGCAGGGGGTGTCCACTGGCCCCAGAACTTGGTGGGAGAGGTACAGCTGACCCAGAGGGGTCAGGTGCTACTGGCCAGGCGTGATGCTCCACCGTGCCCGACCCCATGGCGGGACCAAAGGCCTGGACTCTGCAGGGCCTGGAGCAGCCAGGCCCTGAGCAAGGCCCCCTCTGTCACTGGCAGGGGTGACTTTGGGCCGTCCACTTCTGTGATGTCCCCACTCTGTGCATGGAGGGCTGGGAGGGGCGAAGGGTGGGCTGGCAAAGCTGCTGCCAGCACACACTCACACTCATACACAGACACGCTGACACGCATGCATGCCCTCACACTTACACACTCTCACTGGTGCACATTCACACACATGCATCCATGCTCACACACACTGACACACGCACGCACACACGCCTACACCCTCATGCTCTCACGCACCCCATACTCACAGTGACACGCACTCTCACCCTCCCAGGCTGGGGTGCAGGCGGCTACAGAAGCCCCGAGGCCTTGGCCTGCTGGGCACTGGGGAGTTAACCGCTTAGCCTAAGAAAAGGAGGCCCGGAGCCCAAGGCCTGAGCAGTTACCACCGCCACCCTCAGCTTGGGGAAGACTTGGAATGCAATCCTGGAGACGCTGAAGGGCAGCACCCAGCCACCCCAGCAGCTCCCGCTGACCTCAGTGCCTGGGGACAGAGGGGCAGTGCACACGCAGGCCTGGGCCAGCTGCAAGGAGCACGGGCCCCAGCCAGCTGGGTGAGGAAGTGGCCTTCCTGCTGGCCGGAAGAGGAGGGGCAGTCCCTTGCCCTCTCTGCTCCCGTCTCCTCATCTGTCAGAGGGGGTGGACCCGCTGAGTGGGACACACACATGCTGAGGGAAGGTTTGGTCAGCGCAGCAATCTTCACGGTTAGAAACACACGAACTTGCCCGAGATCACAATTGAAGCCCCCCTGAGTTCCATTCTCAAAAACGCCCACTGTTCATGCTTGACACACAACCTTTCAGAGTTCTCTTTCTCTACTTGAACAGTTTGCATGTGCTGCCTTTCCTGTGTGGTCATACTGAGCATCTCAGTATCATGCGCGCACAGCTCACTAAGCACATGTGTGTCGGGTGGCCATCCCAGGCACCTAGTCATCTTGAAAAACTTCATCCCATGACCCCAACTCCTCACCCCTGCCGGCCTGGGCCTGGCCCCCACTGAGCCCCTGTCCCAACTGGGTCCTGCAGGAGTCGCCCTTTTGTGACCAAGTGCATTCAGCCTTAGCCCTCAGCGTTCACTGTTTCCTCTGTAAGACTGAGCAGCCCCCCACTGTTCTCTGCAGGTGGACACTTCCGGGGCTCCCTCTCATGGCTTCTAGAACGATGGTGCTGGAAACGGGGGAGCAGATTTCTCTTCAAGCCCTGCCTCTGTTCTTCCGGGGGTAAGGGACTGCTGGACCATACGGCTCCACCTCTGCATTCCAAGGAACCGTCTTTCTTGCTGGCCTGCTGTAAATGCTACTTTTTTTTTTCTTTTTTGTCTTTTTGAGACAGGGTCTTGCTATGCAGTTCAGGCTGGCCTTGAGCTCACCTTGTAGCGCAGGCTAGTCTCAAACTTGCAGCGATCCTCCTGCCTCAACCTCCAGAGTGCTGGGATTACAGGCGTGTGCCACCATGCCCAGCTATGAATGTTATTTGGTAGCTGGCTTTCTGCTTGCACGCTGGGCACTGCCCCTCAGCTCTCGTGTTAGTGTCAAACACACAGTGCTGCCCTGCACGTCAACTTATCTGCACTCCTCCTTGAGATCTTCAGAATAAATTCCTCGAAGTCAAGCTGTGAGGTGGTGGAAGGTGTTTGGGCTCCTGACCGAGATTGGTCCCCAGGGTTCAGGAGGCGTTGGGCAGGGAGGACACCTCATCGCTGGCTGCTCCACCACCAACAAAAGACAAAACTGTCTCCAAGGAGAAAGCCTTTTCTCCAGCTTGGTGGGTCTGAGCCTTGTTGATGTCCAAATTAGCCACCGGACCAGGCCGTGCCCTCCAGCAAAAATCAAATGCATCAGTGGCGTAGGCACAAATTCAATCAGGGCCATGAAGGCCCCCATCTGCCTCTCGCAGATGCGACTCAGAGGAGCGGGTCTCCGTGCCCTGGGGGCTGTGACATTCGCGCAGTGAGAGGCAGGCAGAGATCTGTCCGCCCTGATCCAATTTCCCGCTGCTGATCAAGTTATAGAGATGCTCAGGCCCTGGGGCAGTGAGGGAAAGGCAAATGAAAGCAACCAGAACAGAGATGATCTCCACACGGGTGATGGGGAGGTGGCATGACTGGGTGCTGATGATGAGGACATCTTTCGGAGTGATGCCACACCAATATCCAGGGGACAGGATGTCTTGGCAGGGCTAGTGCTGTTTGGGTGTCATTGCCAAAGGCCCCGCTCATCCTGGGGGAAGGGTATGCATCAGAGGTCTCAGCACAGGCAGCTGGCCAAGGCCATGGCACGGTCCTCACAGAGACTCTGATCCCCTCCAGGGGCCTGGACCTGATGACATCATGTAAAGGTCCGGGGCCAATCTTCTGCCTGGTTCAGTTGATGTTATCACCCCACTGCCTGGAATCATCTATTGCCACTGACATGACTCCACTTGGAAAGGAAGGGTCTTATAAACTCCACTCACTCCCCAGATATGACACAGGCTGCGCCTGGAGATGCGGAGGGGACGTGGGGGAGCGGGAGCCAGCAGTCGGAGCACAGCTGCCTCTGTGCCCAACTAGAGAGAGGCCCTGGGGCTGGCAGCTCTGTTTGTGGCTCAAGCCTTCTGACTGCTTCCTGGTGGTGGCTCAGGATGTGAAGCGGGTCCCGATTTTCCTCTCGATGTAAACGTGTCTTCCACACAGAGAGACGCAGGGTCTCAGGGGCGATCGTGCCTGCTGGGCATGTTTAACAGCATCTGGGGACATTGTTCAGACGGCAAACAAAGCACACTCCACCCCCAAATCCTGGAGTGTTCGGAAAAATGTTTTTAAAAGGGGAAAAAAATGCACAATAGTATTGATTTTAAAAACTGAAAAAGCCTTTTCATCGGATCAAACTTCTTTCTGTATGAATCACACAGAGAGATGCAGGGAGATAAAATTCTGGGAGAGGTGCGAACTCCGCAGGGCGTGGGCGTGGGGAAGGGGAGACAGGGTGAG
Organism: Dasyprocta punctata; assembly: GCA_004363535.1. Classification (NCBI taxonomy): domain Eukaryota; kingdom Metazoa; phylum Chordata; class Mammalia; order Rodentia; family Dasyproctidae; genus Dasyprocta; species Dasyprocta punctata. Next base: position 27,031 of record RJWM01008716.1, read on the forward strand.
GGCCCCCAGCCCGGCTCCAGGAGAGAGCAGAGGAGCAGTGGCCAGGCAGCGACCCCGTTCTGGGAGAAACAGGGGCCCCAGTCCTAGCCTGGCCGCAGGCCCAGCACCCCCTTGATACAGACTAGCGCCCCAAGATGGTCTGGGGGGCCTGAAGCCATAGATAGCACCGAATCCTAAAAGCACTGTGGTTTTTCTTATACCTACATAACTCTGATAGAGCTCAATTTATAAATTAGGTGCAGGAAGAGACGAACAACTATAACTGTATATTGAAAGTAAAAACATGTACAGCTTGTGAATTATTTATTTGTGGAATCTTTCATTTACTATTTTTGGACCTTGGTGGACCCTGGGTAAGTGAAACCGCAGAGTGAAACCTGGGAGAAGGGGCTGGACTGCGGCAGCCCATCTTCCGGGGGAGACGTGGGAACAGACACCTTAGTGGCAGACAGACGGTCGGGGAATCAGCAAGGAGCTGGGCCCGCTGCCCGCGGGATTCAACACGTGAGCAGGGAGAGAGGCGGCAACACAGAGACAGGAGCTCTGGTGCCCAGGGAAGCATCGCGGATTGAATCAACAGAAGGAGACGCTAAAATAAGTATAATTACTATCCTTAGAGAGATAAGCGGTTATCGTATTCATGAAGCAAGAATGGGCTTTTGTGTAAAAGAACTAATTAGAGATCATGGAAATTTAAAGTAGACAGAGGCTGAAAGGCAGAAGGAGACATCTGAGGTGCAAATTAGTGAGTTGGAAGATGGAGCAGGTGCTGCCGGGGGAGAACTCAGTGCAAAGGGCAGGGAGAGGCGTGAGAGAGGAAAGGTGGGCGACGTGGGGTCGGCTCAAGAAGCCCCAGACTCAGCCATCTGACAGCAAAAGATGGCAGCGGAGAGGATCAGACGTCCCCAAGCCACACAGAATGTCATCCGCAGGGTTGATGGGGTCACCAGACACCAAGGAAAGCAGAGGAGGACGCGCCACTCCCAGTTAATGAATCGGATGTCCAGAGAGACGGGGGGAGAATGCACGAGCTGGCTGCCCACAGCAGGGCGGGGGAGTGAGGACGTGTGCCAGAGAGGAGCGTCCCCACTGGAGACGCACGACAGGCTCATACAGCGCTGTCCAGGCAGATCTTGGTGATGGGACCACAGAGCTTTTTCCGATCTCTCAGACGCTACAGAATCTGCTGTCCCAAACCCAGGTTCTCCTTTAAAAGCAAAATACAAACACTGAAACAAGCAAGGACTAGAAATTTTATACTGCTTTTCTTTTTGAAAGAGTTTTTCTAGGGTATTTTCCAACAAAACAAAACCTTAGTCCAAGAAAGAGGAAAATGAGAGGGAGACAAAAATCCATTAATATGTGGCGTTAAGTCTAAGTAACTTTGCAGTTATCAGGAATGGGGTATATTGCCTTTGTGGCTTTATAAGGTATTTAAACACAAGAAAAATACAGGGAATGATATTATTCATTTTATTCATATTATTCAGATATTTACTTGCTCACCACCCAAATCTTGCATGTGTCTATTGTACCATGTTTGTCTCACTTAAGAAACCTAGTATCACTGATTCAAGTAAGCTGTCTTTGTACTCCTTCTCAAATAGAATAACTTTTTCACAATATGTATAATTGGATTACAGGAATAGTTACAAAAACTCTGTTTTTTTTTTTAATGTTTATTTTGTACCTGGCCAATGTGCTAAACTTGTAATCGTCCCGACAGAGCTTCCTTGATCTGGTCGGATTTGCAAGCTGAGTTTCCCTGTGTTTACAAGCAGCGGGAGGTGCTCTTCTGCTGTCTCCTGGGTTGAAGGGCACCCTTGCCTCAGCGATGGCTGTAGCTCCAGGACATCAGCTCAGCCCCTCCCTGCAACCCTGCCCTGGATGCCGGCTGGGGCTGGCTCTCAGATACCTTCACCTGGCTGGCCAACTCCTGTCCAGCCCCTGCTGATTGCCAGTGGGTGTCCACCTGATGAGCCTCTCCCTGGGCACCAGAACAATGACCTGAAGGTTTCCCTGATTTTTTGCTGACACCAAGCTTGGGTCTCGGGACTCCTTCACCATCCCCCAAAGTACTGAAGAACTTAACAAGCTTGGGCAAAGAAAACTAGAAAGTGTTACAGAGAGATTAAAACAAGAAAACCTACGTAATGATGGAATTATCTTTCAAAAGATCATCTCTGTCTCCATAGGTACTTTATCTTTTGCTCGTTTATTTTCAGCACCAATCCTACAAATGCATCAGCATTATCCCATTTTACACAAACCAGGCAGGGGAGCAGAGCAACCTGCCAGGGAGGTGCAGAGGGCTGGGATTTGAACCCTGGCAAGTTGTTCTGAGTTTCTGCAGCTCAGCTTTGGCCTTTGAGAGGTCAAATTCCTCCAATTAATCTGGAATTCAATGCAGTATTAATTAAAATCCCAGAAGGATTTCCAGCTTTTATAAAGCTGATTATAAAAGCATACCATGCAGAAGAGAACTCTGAAGTAGTTGCGCCTGCCAGGTGTTGGAGAAGGGACAGACGGCACAGGGACAGCAAGAGACCGTGTGCAGCGGGGATGCAATCGGCCACGGGACACATGTCCTTCCCACGTCCGAAAGGCAGGGCGGCTCCTGGCTGCTCCTGCACCCAAGCAAAACGCACACCGAAATAAACCCCCAAGCCGCATTCTGTCTTCAGAATTCTAGATGGGCTAACACCGGCTGTAACAATCAAGACTGCACAAATAAATAGCCAATAAAATACCACCACCTATGTCGGGGATTTAGCTCAGCGGCACAAACACCTGCCTGGCAAGTGCAAGGTCATGAGTTTGACCCCCAGTACCAAAAAATAAGATATAACACAAAATAAAATAAAATAAAAAATAAAAAATAAAATTCCACCACATGTTCCCCGCCGCAGGCCGAGTGGGAGGCCTGCAGACAGATGCACTCCAGGGCCGTCGGTCGCCTGGGCACTGGAGATGCATGAACAGTAAAGGTTTCCCTGGCTGCTTGCTGACACCGAGCCTGGGTCTTCGTGTTCACACTATGAGCATCCACAGATCAATATGAAGACACAGAAGGGGACATAGTGGGTGTCCCCAGCGTCACTAGCAAGCAGGAAAATTCTAAATCAGCTAGTGGCGACATTTCCCAGCCAACAGGAAGGGACAGGCAGGCAGACGGTGTCTAGTCTGGGAGCGAGAGGTGACCAGGAAGACCAACTGCTCACTCGGATTGGGGGACTTGGGGGGCCTCTGAAGTAGGGGACTGGGTACCAGGAGGAGCAGGTGCAGAAGGCCACAAGTAAAAAACCATGCCTGGTGACGTCTCCACTCCCAGGGGAAGGGAGGAGTGATATAAGGCCCCTGTGCTCAGTATCATAGCTGCACAGCTCCCAGATCTCAACCCGTGCAGGAGGGGCCCACAGCATCGGGTGAGTGGCTGTGTCCAGAGCGTGACGGTAGCTTCCCAGCAGGGCCTGGGCTGGGGTCCCTCCCCGTGGCTGCCTTTTGTGAAGGGGGTACCAAGTAGGCAGAAGCCCCTGAGAGAGGGCTCCCTCCTCAGACAGGGACGGGGATGATGACCTCTGTGCTCTGATGACCACGAGGGAGGGTGACCACAGTCAGCGTGCAGGGTGCAGGGCCACACATTGCCCGGGTCTCCTCACTGCAGCCATGCTTTCTGCCACAGCTCCAGGTGCAAGACAGAGAGGCCAGGCTGGGCAGGGAAGTGGGGTATCAGTGGGGGGCCTGATTCAGAGCCGCACGGAGCCCATGGTGGCTGCCACTCCGCATACTAATGCCTCCAGATGTTCTCCCCAGCAACAAGGCCCCTGCCGCCTGCCCTGCCCCAGCCTCCTCTGGGAGCCCCTGTGCTGCCAAGGGAAAGCTGAGCGAAAGCCCAGAATGCAAAGTGGGCACAGCCCTGGTGGGCAGGGTGGGAGCCCAGAGGGCCAGGCGTGGGGCAGCCTGGGGTGACGTGGCTGCATAGGGCGGGTGGGCATGGGGAAGGCTGAAGAGACCCTGAGGCTCGATCATGAGGGTCCCAGAATCCCCAGGCCGACACCCCACCCTTTCTCTGGGGAGCCACACAGTGCAGGGGCAGCGTCAACCGCGTGCTGACTCAGTACCCGGCCCTGCAGAGGATTCCAATGGGCTCAGAGAGGGCAGTCAGCACGGGGGAGATGGCTCCGCTGCCACCCCTTGTCTGGGTGGCCGGAATCAAGGGCCAGCTGTGCCCACAGGGACTCAGCTTCCGATGCCACATGGCCTCAGGAGAGTGCCTAGGGAGTGGACACCGTTCACTCACTCACAAATGGCAGTAGGTGCTGGTGCCGGGCCCAGCTGAGACAGGAGAGCCGGAACCCTGGCTTCTTCCCACTCCCAGAACCCGACCCCGTGGTTCTGTCTCTGTTCCCTCCTCCCACTCCCAGTCCACATGAGCAGTCATCAGCCGGGCGTCGTGCTGGAGGCAGTGGTTGGGTGTGACGGCTGTGGTGGACAAGACTTCGTGTCTGTTATTGGCACCTGGAGCTTCTGAGTCTGGGCGGGTTTTGGTCAGCAGAGCGGCCCCTGAGGACTCCAGGCTCCTGGCCCTGGGCCAGCATGGCATGTGCAGATGTTCTGTGTTCGTCCTTGGATTGAAATGAAGAATCTTCAGGTCTGCACTACGAGCAGCACAGGTCAAGGAGGAAGCGAGGTTGCAGAGATCGCTGTAATCCGAGGTTACAATCCAGAGTCAGCCTCTTACTTTCACTTATGCTCAGCATGACAGGGGGCCGTACCTCGGGCACAGGACAGGGTCAGTGTGGTCCCGGGCACCATGCAGCCTGAGTGAGCTGTGTCCCCTCCACGAGTCTCGATGAGTCACTGGGACACGATGCTGTGAAAGGCAAGTGATCATCTCATGGCTGTCAGGAAAGCTTGGTGATGGCTGTCGCCTGTCATCCATTCTGTTCCTCCCAACTCAGGAGGCTCCGTTCCATGGGCCCTTGGGAGCCTCCCCTGGCTTTGAGTTCAAGATGACAGGGTGCTCGTCCTGGCCTCTGCACCCACTGTGTGTGCATGGGAAGGGAGGGAGGGAAGGAGGAAGGAAGGAAGAAAGAAGGAAGAAATTTACAGCTGGGGCCGGCCATGCTGGTGACATGGTAGCCCGTGAGGAGCCCTCTCCGTTCACGGCCTCCTCTCTCTGTCTGTGCCTCTGTCCCCTCCTCCCCTCGGGGACGGTCTGTCTGTTGGGATGATCTATGGCTGTCGCCCCACTCGCTTGTCTGCTTCTCATCCATCAGCAGTGATTCCTGCAGAATGCACCGATCAAGCTTGCTGTCACAACGTCATTAAAAGTGGCAGTCATTAAACGCCACTGCCAAGTGCCTTTCTGACAGACAGGCTGCAGCTGTGAGCCAGGGTGAGGGTGCACCCCATACACGGGTCTGCCCTGGGCACATGACGTGGTCAGGAGCCAGCCCCCGTGCCCACCCTGTGTCCACTGCTCCTTTGGCCCGCATACTTGGTGTCTGACCTTCTCACTTGTTCCAGCATACTGGCACGCACTGTCCCGGCCATAGCTAAAGACGCCCACTCTGAAAGCTCTCGCTCTGCGACGTGCATCCTCTCTACCTGCTTAACATTGTCCCGGCCCCTCTCTCAATACAGTGTGAAAACCTCCACTTCTGCTGCATGGGCCCGGGCTGGAGGGCTGGTATGCACTTGGGCAACACAGGCTCGGTACATCAATGATCTGTCACTGGGCCCACTGCACAGGAAAAAGAAAAGAAGCCCTTGGTCTCCGGGGCCCATTGAGTGGTGGTCTGAGGCATGGTGACTCTGTAAGGACCAAAGTGCTTTGTGCCACCGACACCCAGCATGGAGCCCCTTCAGGGCTGAGTCCCAAAGCCCACCCTGAGGCAGGGCGGGGGCCGCCCTCTGACATCTCACCCACTGCCAGTCCTGGCACCAGGCCTGCCCTGTCCGGACACGCTGTGGAAGGGGACCTCACCCCTTCTGAAGATGCCCACAAAGAAGCATTCTGCCCTTCCCTGTGGGGCCGCCCAGCACATTGTCCCCTGTACCTGCAGATGGGCACTGGTCAGGAGCAGCAGTGGGGACCTGCCCTCGGCCCCAGTCAAAGGGATGCTTGACACTGCACTTCCCCGGGAACTTGCCATCTTCCAGCCTCAAGGCCACCACCTTTGCTGCCGCCACCACCACCACCACCACCACCGGGCTGGCACGAGGGTCTGTCCTGTGCAGCCTGGGGCTGGTCTTGCGAAAGCCCCATTTGCCTGGAGTGAAAAGCCAGCCTCTGAGAGTGCTGCCCATGTTCCAGTATGTTGGGGAGTTTTCAACCAACGTAGCCATCTGTCGGGCGAGCTGCTGGCACACTCTCCGCTCTGAGTACGGAGAGACGCTGGTGACTGGGCGGAGTAGCTGCCGCCAACCAGAGTTGCCACGCAACTGAAGAGCGGGTGTCCCAGAAGAACAGGCCACGCTGGCCAACCCTGAAGGGACACAGGAACCAATCTTCCCCGTGGGCACTGGGAGCTCTTGCTCTTTGGGGCAGCACGATGGTGCGCTGTCTATGTGAAGTCAGACCCGACACTCCTTCTTATGCTCCCCACTTTTTTTATAGAGATGAGTTTTTGCTTAAAATCAGGGGATGCTTTTGTACCCAAAGAATCACTTTGATGGTGACCACCTGGCATCCTTGCCCAAAGGACATCTGTGCCACGCAGCCACTTCTTTGCTGGCTCTGTGGCCTTGGGTAAGTCACTGCACCTCTCTGTCACCATCTCTGAAGTGAGGGGAGAGAAGGCATCTGCTGTGCATGTCACTTGAACTAGCCTTGGTTTAAATAAAACGGGCTCCATTGAAAGGAGATGGCGCCACCGCTGGCACCCAGGACAGACCTCTGCACCCCATAACAAGGAAGCCGTGGTGTGGAGAGGCCCAGAGCTGCTGCCCAGCACCTCCAGTTGGAGAAGGGCTCGGGCCTGAGGCTGTGAAGTTCTGCAGTGGGCAGGAAGAGGCCAGGCGTGTGAACTGATGGCAGAGCCAGGGTTGGTGCTGAGGTCACTTTTGGCACATATTTGCCAGGATCCAAGCAACCCTGGAGCAAGAAAACCCTGGACTGAGGCTGAAAATGTTGGCTTAAAGGATTTCTGTGCTGACTCCTAGGGCACTGATTGGCTGACTGGCTTGCTCGCTCTCTTCCTCTCCCTCTTTCCTTGTGTGGAAGTTCTGGCGGTGTTCATCCCTAGATGGGATCAGTGGAGGGAGAGGAAGACCTTGCCGGGAGAGGGCTCACAGGGCTTGGCCCATGCCCACTGCCAGGACCCTGGCACTGTCCCCTGCTGTGTCAGGAAAATGGCACGTGGGTCTCAGCAGGTGAGGAGGACCACGGCGACAATGCGCAGCACATTCAGCCTCACATTAAGCAGATAATGAGTGATGTTTATCGTGCGATAAGGGCCTGGTGGAGGCAGGCACTTCACGCAGTTAATTAATGAATCAAACGCAGCCTCTGGCCCCTTGGGAAATGAGGCAGGTGATGTTTAATTATCCTGCCTGGAAGGGCTGAGAGGCTGACAGGGAGGGCCCGGCTTGTCTCATTAGTTAAGAGGAACGCAGGACTTTCCTGGTTTGTCGTAGGCCACTCTCTGGGACCAGTGACCTGACCAGCTCTGAAAAATTCAGCAGGGGTCCTCGCCTGGGCAGCCGGGGGGTGCCGCAGGCTGGGTCCTGCAGCTCTGCATCTGGGTTCCCACTCACTGCTGCCCTGAGACTCAGTGTGAGTTGCTCATCCTCCTGTGCCACCAGCCCATGCAAAGGAAAGTGGCTCTGGGGGTTCCCAGGATCCCCCTCTGCAGCACAGAGGTGCAGCCAGCTTCTTCCTGCCAGGATGCAACTTCTCACACAGTAGCCGGCATTGTCAATGAGAGGAAATGCAGACTTTCCCACCTGCCGGACACAGTTCTGGGATCCCGACCTGTCCCACCGCCATGCACAAGGCTTCTCGAAGCTTGGGCCCTCTGTGCACAGCCCCCTCCTGAGCGTCTGCAGAAACCGGCCTGCCTCAGGGATCCCTTCAGGTGGAAGGGCCGGGAAGTTCTCCTGCATACCCAGTGCAAGTCTGCCTCACTTTCACTTCCGGCTGGTGACCCCACCTGCACTTGGGGTGAAGCAGAGGAGGTGTCCTGCAGATGTCTCAGGGACCCGGGGGCAGCCTGTGCCACCAGCCTGCCCACTCTGTCCATGTCCACGTGGCTGCCCAGAGCAAGGAAATGCAAACAGCAAGGGGGCATTTATTAAGTGTGTAAGGTGTCCAGGGCCTCTGGAGGCGAATCTCGCCCTCGGACCACCCCTTCAGAGAGTGCTGCTGGCCCAGAAGCGGTGCGGCCCGGACGGCATTGCCCACACGCAGCAAATCCTAGCACCGTGGAAACCAACCGCCAGGGATGCCGGTGGGGCTGGGGGATAACAGAGGGCGTCCTGCCCACACGGCCGCTGGGCCCAGCGACATCCAGGGAACCCTCAGCACCGGGGACAGCGCCCGGGTCCCCCGCGGCAGCCCCGCCCGCGCGCGCCTCCCCGCCTGCGCGCGCCCCGCGCCGGGACCGGGCAGGAGCGCGCGCCGCTCAGGAGCCAGCAGGTCCGGAGCCGCCGCACGGCAGCGCGCAGGGCTCCCGCCGGCCACGCAGTCGCCTCCCCGGGGGCTCCGGGGCCCCTCACGCCTGCCTCGTCTGCCCGGCCCCGCAGGCCCGGCTGCCCATCACGTGCGCCCAAGTCCTCGCGACCGGCGGCGCTGTTCCCGCGGTCAAGGTAAGGGCCGGGCGCGCGGGAGGGGGCCAGCTGGGGAGCCCCCACCTCCTGGGCGCTCACCGCCGCTGTCCCTGTGGGCCGCTTGGCAGCAGGTCCCCTGCCTGCCCTACCGGATGCGGGCCCCATCACCTGCCCTGTCGTCACCCTCAAAGTGGCCAGGATGCGAAGTGGGGGGCCAAAGAGAGAGGCTGTGAGCCCCCATGTGGGAAGGGAAGCTTGTGTCCCTCCAACGTGGCCCGGAAGTGGAGGTGGCAGTGTGGGTCCCTGGAGGGAAAGTTCATCCCAAGAACACCCGGAAACCTGCCCCAGTCAGTCTCTGCCACCTGAGCCAGAGCGCTGTTGGATTTGCTAAGACTCAGTGCCTTCGCCAGACTCTGTGCCGGTTGCCTTCTGTCCCCCCACCTCCCATGAGAAGGGTGTAGTGGTCATGGGGTCCATTGGACAGATGGCAAAACTGAGGCTCAGAGAAGTTTGGTCTCTTGCCCAAGGTCACCCAGCAGCACCAGCCTTCATCACACCATCTCACACCTACCCCTGACCAGTGAAACCTCAGCTTAGACAGTGAGGCCACCTGGGGGGCACCAGACTGGCATTGGGTTTTCCCAGCCCAAAATGAAAAGACTCCAAGCACAGAGAACCGAGAGCAAGTTTGCCTCTGGCCTCCCTGCACCCCACCCCATGTCCGGTCCTCCTCAGACCAGGGCCCTGTGGTCACCATGGTCCTGCCGGTGTGTGGGGGGGTTCATGTGGCTCTCAGGCAGGACGCTCAAGAGTCAGGGTGACAGGCTCCCTGCAGGATAACAGGGGCATCTCGGGGGTCTGAGCCAGCCAGACCCCCAGATCTTTCCGAGAAGCTGGGGCTCTGGAGGACCGAGGGCTGTGGGCAGCTGTCTCCCTGCCTTTTCCTCTGACCGTGCCAGCCCGAATCTTGGGAACCTTCCAAGGACCATGAGAACTTGCAGCCCCCCAAGAGTCCAGGCTGGCTGGGAAGGCACCTGTGCCCCTCTCGCCACTGCCCTAACTTGGGGTGGAATCGAGGATGGAGTCTGGCACCTTTGGGCTGGGGCTGAGTGGCCTGAGTGCAGGGAGCATGTGGGGCATCCCCGCCACTGGAGGCCAGGGGCTCAGGACATGTGGGGTTTTGTTCCCCATTTTTGTCTCGGCAGCTGTGTCAGCATCTACACGATGCTGTGGAGAAGACAGACAGTGGTCATTGTACCAGCTTTCGTCCCTGTCACCTGAACTTCCTGTGGGGCTGGCTGGTACATGCTCACATGGGAAGCTTCAAATGCTTCCCAAAGGGTTTAGGATCCCAGGAGGGCCCCAAGTTGCCTGGCCTCAGTTCCCGGATGCTAGGTGGGGGTGGGGAGCTCCAGGGAGCATCGTAGGCTTTTGGGGTTTGCAGATGCCCACCCCCGCCTCTCCAGCAGGAGGGGAAGGAGCCCCAGAGCCCCGACACCCACACTGTGCCCTGCACTCAGTAGGGTGGACAGAGCCCTTGGGGAAAACGGCATAGATAGAGGAGCTGGGACTTGTCAGCCGCTCTGTCCAGCTTTCCAGGTGACCTTGGGCCAGTCACTGTGCTGTGGACCTCAGTTTCCCATCTGTGAAAGCAGGGGGTAGGTTTGTTCATCACCCCTGTGGACACTGCAGCCATGCCCAGCTGAGCCCCAGTGGTGTGGGTTCCCTGCTACTTGGAGATCCAGGAAGTGGGGGGCTGGTTTTTCTGGGCACCCAGACCCTGCCAGCCCACCCTTACTCAGGTGGTTACCCCGTGAGTCCCTGAGCCCTGTGTGGCCCTGTGAGGCTCAGTGAGCTGGGGACCTGCGCCTGCAGTGCGGCCTCAGCCCTGGCCTGTGGGCCGGCCCAGTGAGGAGGGATTGCAGTGCCTGGGCCAGGAGGGCAGATTTATTACATCTCAGTCAATTACGTCCACTCGGAACTCAGCAGGAGCGAGGCAGGGTGGCTGTGCTCTGAAGCTCCCACCTGCCCTGCTTCTTGCCCCCAGGTTGCGTGTCCTGACCTGCGCACTTGCTGGGTGGGGAGGTGGGGTCCCAGCGAGACCCGGCGAGTCACCCCGTGTCACTGCAGACCCGGGCTGCTTCTGCACTTCCGCCAGCACTCGTGGGCACCTGGACCACTGGGAGCCCTGGCTGAGGCCTGGGGACCCCTGAAAGAGGTCTCTTCCTTCCCTCCCCTCTACTCCAGGCCTGAGCCCATCCTGTGCCAGCCTGGGAGGGGGCTCCCCCTGCTGGCCAGGGCAGAGGAGGCGGGGCAGCCACTGGAACCCAGGCCTAGGCGGGGGTTCAGAGCCTGGCTTGCCACATCCCTGTTCCCTGCGTCCCCTGGTGGGGAGGGGGCTGGGAGGGCCATGGTGAGAGCAGCAGGGCTGCGCGTAGGGGCACCCTGAATGGGAATGGAGGGGCCTGGACCCGGAAGGAGGAGGCATGCGGATACTAAGCCCCCTGGACATAGCAGATGTCACCATGTAAAACCTCCCCACGCAGAGCCCAGGCTGGTGACAGGCAGGGACCAATGCTTGGGTGGGTATGGACGGGGCAGCCCCTGCATCCTGCCCCGGCAGGGGGTTGGGGTGTCTGTGAGAGTGACCCTAACCAGGTTGACCCAGTGCCCGTCTCCATGTGCTCAGCCTCCCCAGGTGGCCAGGGTGTAGGAGGACCAGGAGGAAGCTGGTCAGGGACCCAACAGTGGCCCCAAAGAAGCCAGGCCGACAGGCTGCAGCCACCCCACCGTGTTCCCTGGCTGCTGAGGGTGGTGACCAGGCTGAATGAATGACAGGAGCCGTGCTTATGCCAAGGCTGTGTGTCCTTAGTGAAGAGACTCGGCCTCTCTGGGCCCTGGGTTCTTTATTTTGTCGACCTGAGGGATGTGCCAGCTCACTGGGACGGGCATCAGTGTGCTGCGAGGCATGGACAGAGGCTCATCTTCCAGGCCAGGAGCACTGGCCCACGCTGCAGGGTGGCATCGGCCGGCTGTGTCTGGGTTCTTCCCAGCTGGCCCCTCGGGCAGCACGCAGGCACCTGACCTTGGCCCTCAGTCCCGGCATGAGCCCCTGCCCTTCCTTATTCTCCATACTTGCTGCACCTGGGGGCGTTGGGTGGGGGTGGAGGACACAGGTTCTAGGCCCCGTGTTCCATCTTGGGTGCATCCAGTTCCCTGGGGACCATGTCCCTCGCTTCAGAAAACCCGCGGCCACTGCACCAGGAAAACAGCCATTTGCTTCCAGCCCTGACAGGTGCCTTTGTCTCTTTCATGCTCTGTGTTTGTTTAATTACTCTATATTCCACTGTAATTATTTTAAAGTTGTTGTCGTTGTTGTTGTCTTTTTGAGACAGGGTCTCGCTATGCAGTTCGAGCTGGCCTTGAACTCACTTCATAGCCCAGGGTGGTCTCAAACTCACAAAGATCCTCTTGCCTCAGCCTCCAAAGTGCTGGGATTACAGGCATGCACCACTACACCTGGATTTTAAAGCATTTCTTAATAAGAGAAACGCATGCTTGATGTAAAGGAAAAATCAACCATCCAGCTCTTCAGGATTGAAGTCCCCAGGCTTCTGGCCCCAGGTCACACCCTGGCGTTTGGCTGTGCCAGGGTGCACTGCACTGGGTGTCATCAAGGGCTCTACCCCTCCCTCGAAGTGCTGGGGCGGACCTGGGGCCTTGGTCACAGAGCCCACACATCGCCTTGGCTTTTGGAGATGTGGCTGGGGTGCGATTATCCGTAGAGAAGCTCGCACTAGGCAGGGGCCGCTCGCTTGTGATCAGGACTAATACTCTGAGCTGGGCGGGTCTACAGAGGGCGTGTGGGGGCAGGGAAGTGGGCACTCCGGTCGTGTGCACCCTCAGGGAGGGACCAGAGAGGCAGGGACCATCAGGGACCTTTACTGCCCCTTTGTGGGGTGCTAAAGATGACCCCAAATTTTCTCTGCACTCTCTGAGGGTGAGGGAGCCCCTCCGGCCACTTCCCCGTCACCTGGCTAGCTTTGAACCTGGAGCGTGTGCCGAGCCTTCCCACGCCTGCGCAGGCCCCCTCCTGGCACCCAGCTCCCCTCCATGCCTCAGCAGCCGGAACCCTGCAGCACCCGCCGTGTGTCCCCCTAGCGTTCGCACTCGGGATTTTGCCAAGAGACTCTGGAGCCCAGGGAGAAAAAGGCTGCCTGGGGGCACGGGGACACCAGGCGGGGCGTGAGGGGGGTTCATCATTGGCGACCTGACCCGGAGTGTCTTACCTGGCCACGTGTGAGATGCCATGTTAAGTGTGTCCCCCAGATCGCCCGCCTGGCACCGGCAAACCAGTCTCACTCCATACAGCAAGGAACTTTCCAAGGCAAAATAAAAACACTTGCTGTTCCCACCGCAGGGGAGTGCCGCCTCCAGATCCCAGGGTGCCTGGGGGCCGGGAGGGGCCCAGAGTCGGGAAGGAGACGAGTCCAGCCCCACCCCTGCTTGGAGAGGGCTGATCCTGGGGCCTCCTGATCCAAGTCTGGTTTCGAGGACACCAGGCGGTGGGGGGGGAGTCCATTTCACTACAAAGACACCCGCTCCTGTGCCACACGCGTGGCTGAGTCAGCTGCTGGTATTTGCCTGCGTTCGGAGTTTGTTTAGTTAAAACTCCCCTTACACAGAAGGCTGCTGCCTCCGTGCGAAACCATTTCCACAATTAAAACTACAGCTGCCTTTGATTTTACCCCGGTGGAACTTCCCACGCGGAGAGAAGCTGCCCCCAGCACTGAACAGATCTTGGCCTCTGAGCAGACTGATGCGCTTGCGGTGTCCTGAGTCGTGGCCTTCGTAGCCATTTTCCTGCCGCTGGGCTGCGTCTTGCTTCCCGCCACCTGCTCCTCTCCAAATCATTGATCAGAGGGCCTGGGGGAGGGAGGCCGAGGCAGGGAGGGGCAGGAGGGAGCCCTGTGGAGTCAGCCGGATACTCGGACTTGCAGCGATCAGAGGCAGGGCCCGGCCGGGGCTGGTGAGCATAGGTTGCTTGTAAACCTCTCTGTGCCTCGGTTTCCTACCTATAAAAATACGCATGGTTTTTCTTCTGTTGCCAAGGTAGATCCCAGGCCCTTGGCAGGAATGTGACAGCTGGCACCTTCTGGTAGGTTCTGGGGTCTTGAGGTGGCACCTGCTGAGTGGCCCCTTTGTCCCATGTGACCAAGGTCCTTGCTCAGAGCTGGCCCAGTCTTCACTAGAACCCAGACCCTGGTGTGGCCCTCAGAGCCCTGTATGGAGCCAACCCTTGCTCAGCTCCTGTGGCCCAGCTTTTGTGGCCCGGGTTCTGTGGCCTGGCTTCCGTGGCTGCACTGCCTGAGCCCCTCCCTGCTGGCGGGGTCTCCTTTTATTCTCTGCTGAAGACCTACAGCTAGTGCCAGGTCTCGGCGCCTATGCCAGTCCTTTGGGCACAAGTTCTGACCCATGCCCCTCCCAGGGACCTGTGACCCCATCTCAGTGGCCAGCACCTGGCTCTGTGTGCCCCTCAGTCTCATCTATAGCCTGCTGGAACCCCTTGAGGCCAGGTAGCTGTTGACCAGTTTGTCCCAGAGCCCAGCACTGGTGCGGAGCCCAGCACAGAGGGGTCTCTGGGTAGATTTGGGGCAGCAGCGTGGTGGCGGCCAACCTCATCTGCCAAGGGTGGAAATGCCATTGTTTGTCCCATCAGGGTCCTGCCCCGGGGAGCAGGCGGGCCTGTGTGGCAAGATTGGTGGTGGGTACAGGTGTGCCCCAGCTGCAGGCCCAATAATCAGTGGTGACACCAGTGCTGGCCTTGTCCCCGCAGAGGGTGACAGCTGCTTTGAAATCACCTAATCTGCAAGATGGGCCTCTTCGACAGCACACTGCACTCTCTTAGAAAGGGCTGAGCCTAGCTTTTTGCAAAGGAAAAATTGATGTGGAAACAGAATTGCTGAAAGAAGGGCCTGTGTTGAAGCCTCAGTCAGCGTACTACCTGGGGCAGTAAAGTCGCTGCAGAGGCTTGTGACGGGACGAGGGCGTCAGGAGCCAGCCCCAAGGCAGAGCCGCGTGGAGGGAGGCTCAGGGCAGGGGCTCCCCACAGCCCCTGTGCTGGGCTGGATAGGATGGTGAGTGCTGTGGTGCCTGTGGGATGGATGGATGGACAGATGGATGGATAGACAGACAGACGGATGGATGGATGGATAGATGGACAGGTAGATGGGCAGATGGATGGACAGATGAATAGATGGACAGATAGATGGACAGAAAGATGGATGGATGGATGGACAGATGGGCAGGTAGATGGGCAGATGGATGGATAGATGGATGGATGGACAGATGGATGGATGGGTGGACAGATGGATGGACAGGTAGACAGAGGGCTGAAGACATGTGGGGATGCAGGTTGACAGGCAGTGTGTGACTCTGGCCCTCCGGCCCTGAAAGGCCCTGTCTGGGACAGTGTGTGTGCCTGCAGATGGGCCGACTGCGGCTGTTCCTGCGAGCACTTGGGAGAGAACTTGGGGTGACCCCAGGGAGGACCCAGAGGTGGGGATTTGGGGAGCAGCTGAAGGCCGAGCCCAGCCTGCTTCCCCAGGGAGAGCCATGCTGCCGCCCCTGTTCCGTTACCTGCCTGAGCCTCTCTTCAGGCAAGGAAGGCTCTCTTGCTGCTCTTCGAGCCTCTGGTTAAGTCCAGCAACTCCCAAGGTTCCTTCTGATCTAAGGGAAAAGGACTTGGGGTTCTCAGATTGGGGCATCTGCTGTCTGCATGTTCTGATTTTCCAAGACCTGAAACGTGGCTGGAAGAATCTGGGTGTCCGTGGCATCCCACCAGGCCCCTGTCCCCCACTGACTCCTGAGGTCTGTGGCCCCGCACTGTCTGCTCCGCTCTGGTCCCACCCAGTCCTCACCCAGCACTGCCAAAACCTCGCAAAGAGGCCGGGGCAGGGGCCAGAGGTGTCCCGGGGAGTCCGAGTGGGAGGGGGTGGCAGCTCCCGCCCTTGCCTGGCTGCTGGGGAGGGGACAGGTCACCGACCCTCCCCTGTGCCCGCCCATGTCCTTCATCACCACCAGTGATGCGCAGACGCAGTCGTGCCCTCTGCAGCTCGTGGGCATGGAAGGAAGAAGAGCACCCCTGGGGCCACTGCCCAGACCCCGCTGTATGCTCCCTGGGGGCCACCTCCTGCTGCAGACTCGCCGTGACCCAGGCTGTCCCCACCCGCAGCTCCGCCCGGCTCCCTTGGGAAGAGCCAGGTCTCTGCAGGTTGTGTCACTTGCTAACTCACCGTAGCTGGGTTTTCTCTTGGCTGCCTGCTTTATGCAGCCCACATTGTTTTGGATGTTGATGTTGTTGTTATTGTCATCATCACTGTCGTTGTTCAAGGGATCAAACCCAGGGCCTTCACACTGAGCTGCATTTCCAGCCTTTTTAATTTTCATTTTGAAAGAGAGGATCTTGTTAAGTCACCTAAGTTGCCGGGGCTGGACTGGCACTGGCAGTTCTCCTGCCTCAGCCTCCCAGAGTGCTGGGATTATAGGCGTGCTCTTCCATGGCCATCTTGTCTGTTGTTTTTTATGCCTCAGCCGGAGCCTCCGAGCTGACAGCTCCGGCGTGTACATCGGTGCCCGTTTGCGCGGTGCTGTGTAACCAGCCGCCTGGCAGCCAGCCACTGGGCCCTGAGCGCGGCTTCTCTCTCTCCCCGCCCTGCGGATGGCGGCGCAACTTCCCTCGGCTGTGCGTGGCGGTCCTAGCACTCGGTCTCTGGCAGCTCCTCTTCTCTGTCCAACTGCGTCCTGGGCCCTGCTCTTCCCCTAAGCTGGGGTCACAGGATGCCTCAGGGCCTGGCCTGGAGCTGGTGCATTGTCCCTTCTGCCCCTGATCCACTGGCTGAGGAGCCCCACAGCTAAGGCAAGGGCAGTGGGTAAAGACAGGCCCTGCGCACAGGGGTGGGGGCCTCCAAGTCTGGGCTCCAGGCTTCCTGTGAGGTCATGTCTGCCCATTTCTGGACTCAAAGCTCATGACTGGGACCTGCTGTCTTGTCTGCCTCAGTTTCCCCACACCCGACTAAAGAGGCTTGGCCCCTCCTCCACCCAATCTGGGCAGGGACACCACCTGGGCACAGTCATCTGAGCCTGGTGATACCGGGGCAGGGCACTCAGTGGCACTCAGCAGATGCCCATGTGGTTAATGCTGGCAGCTCTTTCCCAAGGAGGGAGAAGGAGGGGCGGGTGGTGGCCATCATGCCTGGGGGACTGCTGCCTGGCACATGCCTGGGGGACTGCCTCAGCCTGGCACAGCAGGGAGTGGGGTGCAGGACCCCGTGCCAGGCGGGCCACCCCTGGAGGCATGGATGCAGGAGAGGAAGGAACTGGGTCTTGAGGTTAGGAGGAGAGGCAGACGGAGGGCTTCACTCCGGGGAGCGGAAGGCAAGGGCAGGGGATGCCGCCCAGGTGCAGCAGGCGGCAGTGGCTGCGGACCTGCCTGCAGTGAGCTCTCCCCAGCTGGGTCGAGGTCTCAGAAGTGCTCACCTGAGCCATGCAGCCTGGCGTGGGACCTGTCACCCCTCTGTGGGTTCCTGGTGGCTCGGGCACCTAACCAGAGTGCCCACTGTGGAACAAGGCAAGGACTTCTGTCTCAGGGACACTCAGAGCTGCCCTCTCTTTGGCCCAAAACCCCAGTGGGGACATCAGCACTAAGCCACAGGTGTCAGTCTAACAGTGTCAAACGTGAAGTCCCAGGAGAGGGGAGGGGCGGCCGCATCCCTCCCTTCACCCCATCTCTTTATCCCTCCATCCCTCCGTCCCTCCCTCTGTCCCTCCTTCCCTCCACCCCTCCATCCTTCCTTCCATCTCCCTCCACCCCTCCCGTCTACTGTTTCTCCATTTCTCCATTTTCCCACCCTCCCCTGCCTCCCTCCCTCCGTCCCTCCCTCCAGTGCAGCCAGGCCCCTGCTGTCCTGCAGAAGTGATCCAGGGGCCACAAGAGCCCCACCTGCTCTTTGCAGCTAAAAGGGTACAGCAGTAGCCATGGAAACTGCCTGTGACCTTGTGAACAGCTAAATTATTTTTTCTTCTTCTTTTTTTTAATGACATGTGTTCTCTTTTGCTGTCACGCTGCTGGGGTGACATGTAGGACTGAAGTGGAAGGATGGGACACCATGCTCTGTGTGCCCTGTGCCCCATCCCCTGGCCTCTGTGCTTGCTGTGAGGATCTGGGCCCAAGGCAGGTTCCTCAGTGGGGAGCACCCCGCTCCCCTGCACCCCGGTCCTCCTCAGACACACCCATCCTCGGATTCCCTGGGAGCCACAGGTCCAAAGGCCCAGCAGGAAGCCTCGGCCTGACGCACCCTGCAGGTTGTTGCCTGCCCAGGTTGGGCCACTGGGACCCAAACCCAGAGGGAAAAGAAGAACCCACCTGTGTCAGATCCAAGCCCCATGCCCTGGCGAGGACTGAGCTGTGGGCCCCGCCCCACAGGGACAGGAACAGTGCTAATCCCAGCCACTCCTTCCTCTACCTTTTGGAAGGTGGCGAACTGGTTAGGGCTCTCTAGAGGAGCAGAATCTAAGTATCTGTGCCCATTTTGACGGGAAACTTTTGTCCCGGGACTCGTGGTTCGTTTGACAATCAGCGCACAGCTAGAAGGAGCCAGGCTCGACGGACCCATGAGTCACTCCTCTTCCCGAGCCCAAATAATCCGTAGGGTACGCATTATCTCTGGGACTCTTCACAGCTGCTACAACCACTGAATGACAGGTACCAAGGTGCACTGTGCATGCATGTGATTGTGCGAGCGAATTTATTAAGTAGCTCACAGGATCAGAGGCAGCAGTGTCCACAGTAACTGACTGCACACTGGAGGGCCAGGACCTGCTCAGCCCAAGAAGCCAGAAGCTGCACAGCAAGTGGGATCGAGATGTAGCCCCAGCCTGAGACCTAGGACAGGACGCTTCTTGCAGTCACTTGTGTGAGTCTACGTTGGAGGCTGAAGAAGCCGGAGTCTGATGCCCACAGGTAGTGACAGCAAAAGAGATACCTGCTCAAGCAGACTGGAGCTGTTCAAATGCACCCCGACTTCTTTCTCCTTCCCTTTTAGGCTTTCCAGGCTGCAAGCCTATTGGCCTGTGCCGCCCACAGATCTTCCATCCTCATTTGACAGCTCAAATGCCAGTCATCTCTGGAAAGGCCCACAGACACACCCAGAAATGTGCCTTCCTTCCTAATCAGCAAGGCGCCTCTTAACACAGTCAACGTCACGTGATGAGGTTCACAGGTGGTTTTTGTTTTTATTCCGTATGGAAAACCTCAGGCTGGTGGCTGCAGACGCTGCTCCCCCATCTCTGGCCCCCATTGTAGGGAGTGAGGAGTCCACCGTCCGTGCGGCCCCTGGTGCTCTAGATCTGAGGCCGTGCTTCGTCTCTGTGATTTAGATCTTCTCTTTATCGTTGGTTTTAAGGAATTGGATTATAACGTTCCTTGCTGTTGTTTTCTTCATCTTTCTTTTGTTTGTGGTTCTTGGGTCTGTAGATTTATCGTCCCATTTGGAAAATTCCCAGCCAGCATTCCTTCTGATCTTTTTTCTGGGATTCTAATTCCGCACCCAGGAGGCTGCTTGAAGTTTCCTGCACGGCAGGAGGCTGTGGGTCCTCGCCGTCCGGTTTTTTCCCTGTCTGTGCTTCATTGCCCTCTGAAAGCTCAGCAGTCTCTCCTCCTGCGACGTCCAGCCTGATGCTGACCTTGTCTAGGGTAGCTTCCACTTCAGTGGCGTCATTTTTCATCTCTGCGAGCTTGGCTTGGTTCTTTCTAATGTCCAGGGCTCTAGTTAACATCCTTGATCCCCACCTTCCACGCATGGGCCACAGTCAGCAACTATTTGTCTTCTAATTCTCCCATCCGCACTGTTTCTGAGTTGCTTTCAATGACTGCATTTTCTCCCTACTGTGGATTTGCGTATTTCTGCCTTTCTACATGGGGTGACCAAAATATATGGCAAATATTTACGCTTTCAAAATGTGCTGCGGTCAAAGATGCATGGCCAGTGTTTCTCCCGTGAAACATTCCCTCTCATTTGAGGCCCACACCCCATTGTCCTTGCCAGTCTCTGAAGCAGCTCTCAAAGTCCTCTTTTAGGGGAGTCTTCATGAGGTGTAGTCAAAAAGACAGTGAGTGCCGCTGCTGAGCGCCACCCGGTGGAAAGGCAGCTCACAAAACCACGATGCTGTGTCCTCGCCCTCCCTGTTCGCCGGATCTGGCCCCGTGCAGCTTCTGGTTCTTCCCCCAGTCAGGATGACCATGAAAGGGAAAAGTTTTGAATCGATGCAGGACATCGAGGCAGCTAGGGCAGCTCAGCTAAGGTGGGGGCAGATTTTGAGGGGGATTAATGGCCATGTCTCTTTTACTGCAATGATTTTTTAAAAATGTAAGCCTTCACGATATTTTTGAATCACACCTCATACATGCCCAGAGTTCTTTTTAGATGCCAGACTGAGGATGCCGCCTGTTGGTGCTGTCGTCCCTGTGTTCCCGTGGGCCTTTGCGGCCCGTTGGGAGTGCGGTTGCGTCACTGGGGAGCAGTTTGATTCTTCCAGAGCTCTCTCTTAAGCCTCCTTAAGCAAGAGCAGGGCGGCTTCTAGTTGTACCCTCCCCGTTCCTGTCAGTGCCGCGACCAATGACGTCTGCTGGCCCAGGGGCTTCCCGGGCCGCCCCCCTGGGGCCTGGCGTGGTTCTCCATCACGTCCACTGCTCAGTGTCCGGCCAACACTCAGGGGCCGCGCCGGGCTCCGTGGCTGTCTCCTGCCCAAGGAGACAGAGGAGGACCCCGAGGCCACAGAGGCCAGGCTGCCCGAGCGCACTGCGCTTCCTTCCACGTCTCGGGGCTCGCTTACTGTCCCTGCCCAAAGCCGTCCTTTCAGAGCACTGCCCCGGGTGCAGCCGGATGGCAGAGCCACCCCAGTCACCCCGCCGCAGCCGGGGCTCTGTAACAGTGACTGCTGTACGGAGGTTCGGTCCTATGCCCGGGGGACTCCTAGAGTGACTTTGGAGAGTGGCGAGGACGGTGGGGTGGGGGTGCCCCAAGTGAGAGGAAATGTTTCGAGGGAGAGTCATGGCCATGCATCTTTGGCCACAGTACATTTTGAAGTGTAAATATTCGCCATACATTTTGGTCACCCCTTGTAGAAAGGCAGAAATGCAAATCCACAGTAGGGAGAAAACACAGTCATTGAAAGCAACTCAAAAACTGTGTATGGGGGAATCAGGAGACAAAGGTACTACATAGTTGCTGACTGAGGCCCATGCATTAAAAAGAACCGAGCCAGGCTCGTAGAGACGAAAAATGACACCATTGTCGGCGGAAGCTACCCTGATGAGATCAGCATCAGGTTGGATGTTGCAGAAGGAAAGACTGATGAACTTTCCGGTGGCTGTGAAACACGGGCAGGGAAGATGCCGAGCCAGCGAGTGCCCACAGCCTCTTGCCGTGCAGGTGCCTCGCCCGGGTGCGCAGAGCCTGGACGCTGGAAGCACCGCTGCGTACCACCTCGCTTGGTTCACACCGGGCCAGAAGCCCGGTCACCTGGAGCCTGGCCTCACCCCCGCCCCACTTGAAGCTTCCCGGAGCCCTGTGAGTGCCAGGCTTCCCTCCAGCCCGCCATTGCCTCTCGCCAGAGGCCACAGAGCCCTGGAGCCTGTCTGTCCCCAGTGCCTGCCACGTCAACCATGCCCAACAGCTGCAGGGATGTTTGTCTCCCGGCTGGCACCTGCCGGGGCTGTCATACACCCTCACTCCACCGCCACCACTTATCCCACCGTGGCCAGGGACACCATCGAGGCTCCAGAACAGAGCCAAAGGGATGGAGGAGGCCACGCCCTGTTCTCTGCGTCCTGTTCTGGAGTGTGGGGCAGTAAAGCGGTGAGGGCAAGGTGTGGGGTCCATGGTGGTGGGGGTGGGGTCCTGGCTCAAGGTCCAGAAGCTGCGAAGTTGGGTAGGGAAGCCAGGAGGAGCTCAGGACCCCAAAAGGCGCCGCCACGCGAGGGCACATCCTGGAGGAAGATGTGCAGGTGGCTGCAGCTCCGCCTTCTGTCCTGGGGTGTCCCGGGGTGTTAGGAGCACACTTTCCAGCAACCCCTCCACCAGGCAATGCGTTAAGGCATGAGGAAGGCTAGGGTGGAGAGCACTTCCTGGAGACCCACTGAGCCGCGGCGTTCTGCTGCCTCTGGTCTCTGCTGCCCTCTCCTCTCGGTCTGTGTCCCCGCTGCTCTCACGCTCCAGGCAGCGGCCACTTGCTGCTGATTGGTCCTGGGCCTGCCCTATTCTGCCTGCCTCTGGGCCTTTGCATGTGATGTTCCTCCGCCAGGTCCCAGCTGGGAAAGCCGCTGTGCTGGGTCACCTCCCCACACTAGCCCCTCCCTCCTCTCTCCACCCCTGCCCTGGCAGCTCCTGAGAACATCCACAGCCCCCACGACCAGCCAGGCTCAGGAGCAGTAGAGCCCAGTGCATTGTTGCTGCTGGGTTGTTGATAGACTACAAATGCCAGACGTCAGGTGTGGGCTGGGGGTGCTGTGGGACTGCAGCGAGAGGAGTTGTCTCCAGTGGAGGGGACGTGTCGGAGCTGGAGCGGGGTTCCTGGCCCGGGAATGGGGCGAACCAAGGCCCAGTGCTCTGAAAGAGCCAAGTTTGTGGCCAGGGGAGTGAGCTCCTACCCAGCCTTGCGGGAGGAGCGGGAGGGGAAGCGAGCAGGAGGCCAGGGCTGGGAGTCTGGGGCCTCGAGCAGGGAGCAGCTCTCAGAGCTGCGTTCCAGAAAGCCTCCCTCCAGGGGACGGGCGCACCTTGGAGGAAATCCGAGGCGCGGTTCTGGAAAACACAGCTGAAAACCAGTCGATAACGGGAAAGAAGACTGTGGCATGCTCTGCAGGACGGCCTCGTGCGGCTACAACCGTGACTAAGGCGCCCTGGTGTGTGCCAGGGACCCTGGGCTGGAGCCCGCCCAGTCTCTTTTGGCACCACCCCCTGCTCTCCCTGCCCTGCGGGGTGCGGGTACTGGGTGCTCAGCCCCTGGCTGGACTTTGGCAGGCACACGCAGGGCCACCAGCATCCCAGACCACGATGAGCAGCGCGTGTCCAGCCGCCCAGTAGCCTTGCTCTGTGGGGCTCCAAAGAGGCAAGAACTGTGCCAAGCTCAGCGCTGGGCACACGGCTGCTGTAAGACACAGGGAGAAAGCTGGGGATTGGCACGGAGTTCCTGTTTCAAGATGAGGAGCGAGGCCCTGATACCCTGACTCTGAGAAGCAAAGTTGGTGTTCCCCCCATGCATGTACCTCTGGCTCCTGGCAAGCAGAACATTGGGCTATCCAGGGCTGGAGGGAGAGATGGCACCAACAGTTCTGATGTCAGGGGCCTGTGGCCCAAGGTGCAAAGCCGGGGCCTTGGAGGTGGACAGTGGCCTGGGCTGGGGAGGGCAGAGGCAGGGACTGAGCTGTTTAGGAAACAAAGCAGGCAGGAACCACCAGGGATGCTGAGCTGGGGAAGCCACCTACTGCCCGGGTTACCTGGACAGCACAAGCTCGAGAGAAGCCAGGCTCTGAGGTGCGGTGGGTATGGCCAGTGGCCCAATGCCCAGGTGAGACCCAGCAGAAAGGAAAGGGCTGTGGACCCAGCACATCTGTGCTGTTCCCTGCAGGCCCAAGGCTGCTGCACTTAGCAGGAGACCTCTGGGAGGAGTCATGCACCCCCAAAGCTGGGCCTGTCTCTCCTGGCAGCCCCTGTACCCCTCGCTCAGCTCGCAGCCTCAAACCATGGAGACCCTGGGGTACTTCTCTGCCCTCTCTGCAGGGCTTGGAGTCAACCAGGGTCTTAGGCACAAGGCCACCATGGTGGGCCGTAGCCTGCACCCTATTCTGGCTTCTTCCCTCTTCCTACCTCAGTTTCCCCATCTTTGCCCAGGAATGCTCGAAGCACGGGTGCTGGTGAGGATGCCCAGGAGAGAAGTGGTACTGCCTGCTGCATTCCAGGCCAGTTGCCGGGACCAGGAGCTAAGCACTGCTCTTGGGAGAGGAAATAGAAAATTAACAAAGACTTAAATCCAGCAGCAGGCAGGGGTGCAAAAATCCAGCTTCTGCACGATGTTATTTTTAAGGGGGAGGAAAAGGCATCTACACTGGCCCAGTGGGCTCCACATGCCCCACCCAGCACCCTGGTCTCCTCTGCACAACACGCCCCTGATCTCCCCAGGGTCAGGAGCCACAGCTCCAGATGGCAGTGTGGGTCCCCTGCGTCCCCTGGGGCCTGTACCTAGACCTGGCCTGCTCATCTAGGTCTGCATGACCACTGCTCCCACCTGCCCAGGAGATGCTGAGGGGCAGACAGGGGAGGCTGGAGGCCCCAGGGGCAAGACCCCTGCATATGTGAGGTGCTGCCACCTCACCTAGGGTCAGGCTCTGCTTCTGGATGCACCCCAACCCCATTACATCAGCACGTGCAGCCCCTGTGGGCAGCCTGGACAGGGTAGTGACAAGTGTCACAAGGAGCACAGGGCATTAGGGAGCCATCCAGGGTGTTAGAGTGAGACAGTAACCTATTTGGACTTCACATCCAGGAAGCCCAGTGGAGCAGTACAGGCTGGCAGAGCAGGAACCCCTGATCAGGGGCTGCCCTGGGCCAGGGTATTTCTGAGCATGCTCTGTGGGGAGCTGCTGTCTCTCCTGTCAGAATCATCAAGGCCAGTAGCTGTGGAGCCTGCCAGGGAGACGGCACAACCTGTGTGCACGCTCTTTCACGTCTGCAGTACCTAGAAGCCCTGTCGCCCGTCTGACACTGGCTGTGTCCTCCCCTCCTCCTCCTCTTCTCTGCTCCAGGGGCTCCCACGGAGACCCCCAAGACAGGACTTGGCAAGTAGGGTCCGTTGGAAGGGACAGGTATGAGGGTTTGGGACCTGTTGACTCTTGGGGTGAGCAGACTGAGCTCCCACCTGCCAAGTGGCAGCCAGGCCCAAGCACCATGGCTCATTGCCAGAGAGTGCAGGGTCTGCCAGGCAGCCCCCAGCCAGTGGCCTGCTGACCTCTGACTCAACCAGCCCGCTCTCTGTGGGTTGGCTTGATGTCCCCTGGCAGTGCCCAGTCTATGGTGCCCACCAAGCCTCCTGCTCAGCTCTAGTCCATGCCATGGTGGCCCTGGGACCTTGGCTCCGTGCCCTCTGGACTCAGCACAGCGGAAGCTGGTACTAAACTCAGTGACACAAACTCCAGACAGGCATGGGCTTGGGGCTTTGGTGAGCCTCCTCAGGGCCCAGGGACAGCACGGCCATGGGTCATGTTTCCTGCTTCCCTGGTAGATTATTTCTCCCTCCTGGCCTCAGTTTATACCCTAGAAGATGTGTTGCAGCCCATTGCTCACTGGTCCCATGAGGAACCTCCGTGCCACTCACCCAGCACTACAAGGCTTCTGCCACACACCTGCTGGACACCTGCTGCTGCCCTGAGGCTGCTGGTCCCGCTGAGCTCAGGGGAGGCTCTGTGCTCTCGGGTGGCCCCGGGCTCTTCACCTGGGGTCTGGGAAGGGTCCCCTTGCATCCAAGAGGGCCCAGGAGTGATCAGCAGAATGTCCATGTCCCTGTGCCCTTTTGAGGGCCTCTAGCTGGCCAGTCCAGGGCATGGGCACTTCCTGGCATCCCTGGCTGAGTCCTCCCTGGGCTGAGGACAGCACTGGGGGGCACCTCGCCCTGGGCGGCCCCTCCCGTGCCCACCCTGGCGGCTCTGGATAAAATCTCCAGACCAAGTCAGCCGCAGCGCTGAGCGCTGCCCCGTGTATTTATTACCGGGCGCAGGAATCCGGGAGCCCGCAGAGCGTGAAATTAGGAACAAATGTGGAGGCGGTCTAGACAGGAACTCTGCGGGCTGCGCTCAGCTCCCGGACGCAGGGCCCATGGGCTTCCAGGTAGCTGAGCACTTTTGTAAGCAGACAGATGTTTGGGGAGGAAAAGGCTTTCTGAGTCCCGCAAGCCCTCAACTCGCTGCTGGCCAGTAGGGGACCAGACTGGGAGGGGTACACCCAGGTCCCCAGCCAGCTCTGTCTGGCCTCAGTTTCCCCATCTGGAAATGAGCAGATGCACGCTCACTGGGTTGAGGGGCCACTTGGTGGCCCAGGCTCCTGGCTAGGTGGCTACCGGGCTGGGGTCTTTGCACTACAATTGCCGGTGCCCGACCAGCTCTGGGGCCAGGCCAGGCCTCTCCTTGGCCCCAGGGGACACTAGGAAGCTCAGGTGGGCGAAGCAGACAGAGGCTTCCTGGCAGCTTTGCCGTCACCCTGCGCCAGCCAAGGGCCAGGAAGCCTGGGGCGGACAGGGAGGGGAGCAGAGTAGGCAGACATGGAGGCCCCGAGGGCTGGGGGCAGCAGGAGAGGCAGGGAGAAGTAGAAGTGTGGTCCAGACGGCAGCCGCACAGGGGGCTCCTGCCAGGAGAAGGGGGGCTCCCAGGGAGGTAGGTGGGGGTGTCTGGCTCTGCCGCCAGGTGCTTCCTGCCGCCCGCCTGGCCCCACACGGCTGTCGTTGTCCATGGCGAGGCCCAACCATGGCTGGGCCTGCTGCCCACCGGGGTCCTCCACGGATCTGGGGCCGGGCAGGGCACTCGGGGGAGTCTCATCTCACAGTCTGTGTGTACCAGTCAGGGTGGGGAAGGGAAGCAGAGGCGTTTATAAAGCCTTAAACCTGTTTATGGGCCCAGGGGGCAGATTAACCACGCAGCCCATCCCAGCACAGACTCTGAGTCGCAGACAGCAGGCCGTGGAGTGGCCTCTGCCCGTCCTGTGTTTCTGTGGCCCAGCTGTTCTCTCCCCAGCCCCATGGAGATGGCAGGAGTGGCTCCACGCCGCTTCCTCCAGGAAGTCTAAGGGGCTCCTCACCACCCACCCACGCAGCGCCCATAACCCAGCTTAGCTCTTCTCAGAACCCCAGGGGCTGGGTCTGCCAGCCACCTCTGTGGCCCCCACAAACTCTGTCATTGTCCCCTCAACAGCTGGGTTTAAATGTGACCCCCGGGCCCTGTGCAGGGCCCTCGGAGGGGGAGGAGTCTGCAGAACAAACCCTGCCGTTCCCAGATAAGGAGACTGAGGTCACCAGTGAGGCTACAGTGGTGTGTCCCTCCACCTACTGGGCCTCAGGGACAATGCACAGGCCCCTCAGGCCTGGGCTGGGGTGCAGCTGGGGACCCCTAGCCTCTGAGGAGATCTGGGAAGACCGCAGGGGAAAGAGGGTGGGAAGCTTTCCTCCAGCCGCCAGACCGTGGGACATGGTCCCTCCCAGTCCTGGCAGTTTGAAGTCCTGTGTTGTTCAGGGAAGTTCCAGAAGGCTTCCTGGATGAGGAGGGCTTGGGCTGGCTTTGATGGCAGGAGGGAAGGGCATCCCAGAGCGGGGCTCAGCAAGCTCAGATGGGAGGCTGGAGGGTGGGGCTGTGAATGGTGTCTCCCTCTCGGGATTGTTTGGAGTTAACTGTGGGTGACATGGGGCCAGGTCTGGCCCCGGGGCCTTCAGCCTGCCATGGAGTTACTGCTTCTAGGCAAGCTGAGGCTGTCCAGCTGGCCGGTCCCTGTGTGGGCGAAGGGGCTGCTGATAAGCCTGGGCACCTGGCCTGACCGACACCCTGTCCACCATGCCCTGGGCCAAGCAAGGCAAGGGGTCAGCTGCTACAGACCTGAGCGGGACACTGTGCTGCCCTCTGGCAGCCCCTCAGCGCCCCCGCTTACAGACAGGCCACAGAGCACCAGGCTGTGATGGAGCAGAGCTGGCAGGGCTGACCCATGCAGGGGCCTTCGCTGTGCCCAGGGCCCTTGGTCCGCCTGGTCATCTGCATTTCTAGTCCTGCATGGCCACTCACAGTCCTCACTCCCCCAGCTTGACAGCGTCCCCCCCACCCCGTGTGGCTGGGCAGTGGTGGTCAGTTCTGGCTGAAAAGGAGGCCAGCCCAGCTCCCCACTCTGTGTCCATCCCCCCTCCTTCAGCTCCTCGTAGTGGCCAGCCACACTCACCAGGCCATTGCTTGGCCACTCCTGTGTCTCCCCCAGGGCAGCGGCCAATGGGGGCCAGAGGGCTGTCAGGTCCCAATTCTGTGTCACTGGCAAGCAGCAGGCTGTCCCAGCCTGGGCAAATGCTGACCTACCCCAGTGAGCCACTCAGCAATCACCCTTGGGGCTCAGGGCCAGGACACAGGGAAGGGGCCAGCACCCCGACTCCATCGTCTGCAGCACCCATTCCCACAGTCGCATGATGGGGTGCAGGGCATTTGTGTCGAGGACACTTGGCGCTCATGGATGGGGTGGGCAGCAGAGGGCACGCACAGCTCTGAGGTGGATGGAAAGGGCTGGTGGGTCTGGTCTCCCTGGACCCCTGCTCTTGCTGGGTGTGGGGGTTGGGTCCAGGCAATTCGCGTGTCCCCTGCAGGCCACCGGGCTGCTGAGGGCTCTCAGAAGACAGCCTGCCAGGTGGGACAATGGGGACAGGATGGCCTCACTCCCTGGAGGCCCTGGCTCCACCGCGGCTGCCTGGTGCCCACGTCATGGGCCTGCTTCACCATCATGGCTGGGGTTTGTCGGGGTCTCCTGGGTGGCCCGACGCAGTTTCCAGCCCCACAGCACCGAGTCCCAGCACCTCCTCCAGACACGGGGTCCTGCCACTGATAAGGGTCCCCGGGGTACCTCTGCTGCCCAGGAGAGGCCCCACCCATGTCCCTACAGGTTCCCCGGAGGGTGGCAGAGCCATGGGGCCCGGGTCTCAGCTGCCACCTGCTCTGCGCAGCTTGCAGAGAGGGAGCCTGCGGCTGACACTGGGGCAGCGGCCTGCTGAATCCTGCCAGTCAGCCTGGGCCAGTGGGAGCGGAGGTGCTGGAGCTGCCAGGCAGGGTGCCAAGAACGTGCAGGTCCCGGGGCTCCTTCTCTGTGTCTGTACTCTTCCGTGGCGATGCTTTGGGTCTGCCTGGACCTGTCTGTCTGTCTGTCTGTTTTTGGAACCATCCGTGGTCTGTCTGTGTTCCTGTCTGGCTCCTGTCATCCGTCTGTCTGTCTGTCTAGCCCTGCCTTTCCATCTATCCATCAGGACCTGGGTTCCAGGCCCAGCTTTACCTGTCTGCATGTGACTGCGACCCCCTCCATCTCTCCCAGGGGGTCCTCCTCACCCATGCACAGTCCGGTGACATCCCAAGTCTGGCTGTTGGTCTCTGGGGACACCAAACTGCCTCCTCCCCACCCTCCCAACCCAGATCTCTGCTGATTGTGCACCCACATTCTGGCATGGGGATGAATCAGCCGGATCCCAGCACACCTTCGGCATGGGTTCCCTGAACACTTTAGAGGCCGTGAGCTCATCTCAGTGCTGCTAACGCTAAGCTGGGACGTAGCACCTGAGCCGTGGTGCCCATGCTGGCTGGGTGACCCGGGCTCCTATGCAGGGTGGTGAGGAAGCCAGGGGCCTCTGCACTGGCATCCAGGGTACCCCAGTATCACCCACCCAGGATGGGCCACAGGGTGCAGAGGCCACATGAAGGTAGTGTGGGTTTGCTGTGTGTCTGGAAAGAAGTTGTGGGAGAGCAAACCCAGAATTCAGTGGCCCTGTCCATAGTGGGGCCCACACTGGAGGCTTTACACTGTGGGCTTTGGAATCAAGTGCCTTGCATGACTGAGGACCAAAATGAAATTTATTTTTTAATTAAAAACAAACTCTTCCCAAACGAACCTGAGTATAATAAATGAACCTGGTGGGGGGAAAGTGACACAGAGAATTATCTCCTGTGACTTTGAAATTGTCAACCTCATCCCTAAAGTGATAAGCACAAGAGGAATAAAGGAATACCAAATGCTTCCAGAAGACATGTTAGGAAAAACAGTGGTAATGTTATTTCAGAATTACCAGACAAGCCAGAAAGCACAAATAAGCTAATGGTAACAGAAATAAGATTTCACTGCAAAAGTCATCACATTTTCACAATAAGCCCTAATTTTAAGTGGAAATATTGACATGAACTCATATTTTCTTTTCTCTTCTTAAAAAATAACTGCTCCCAGCTGCCATCACTGAAAACATCCAAGACCAGGAGCTATGGGGACCCCCTGCCTATGAGTGACCTTGCCAGTCTCCTGCCATTAGGCAAAACTCTGTCAGGGTCTGGATCAGAATGACACAGGGACACCACCAAACCCACAGACCCATAGGAAACATGGAAAAGCATAGGACTATTGCCGGGCATGGTAGTGCATGCCTGTAACCCCAGCGTTTGGGAGGCTGAGGCAGGAGGATTGTAAGTTCAAGGCCAACCTGGGAAACTTAGACCCTGTCTCAAAATAATAAAATTAATTAAATAAAAAGACTGAGGTGTCGCTCAGCAGTACAGTGCTTGCCTACTGTCTGTGAAGCCCTGGGTTCAATCCCTAGCACCCCGCAAAAAGTCCCCAGGAGGAAATCTGCTGGACAGTATGGGTGTGAACACACACCGTGAGACGGTGGTGGTAAACCGCGTTACGCGCATTTTACCACAACTAAGTATTTAAAAGCCGACGGACAGATTGTGTTAAAGAGGGGAACATGGTCAGAAACTACATTGTAGGAGGAAAGTTTGCGACACAGAAACCAGAGCTGGCTGTGTCCGTGTCCACTGAGAACAGGACAGCACTAGCGAGTGCTGTGTGTGCACTTGCAGGCCCAGGTGGGAGGGCACCGTCACAAACCCCGTGTTCGTAGCGCCCACTGTGGGGAAACTGAGGCAGGAAAGAGGCTGCCTGAGGCGGAGCAGGGCCCAGACCTTCTGGTTTCCACCCCGTGCCCAGGTGGCACCAGGCCTCCCTTGAGCACAGCCGGGGAGGTTTCTCTGCTCCTTGCACTGTCTCTGCGCTGACTCTAGGTCTGCTGCAGGCTGTTGATGGAGAAGTGGGCGGATGACAGCCGGGACCGTGGTCATCACTGGGGGCATTTTGGCGACTGTGATTCTGCTCTGCATCATTGCTGTTCTCTGCTACTGCCGGCTCCAGGTACCCCGAGCAGGAGGGTCGTGCACTGGGACCTGAAGGGTGGTCCTGCCCAGGAGCCGGGGAGCAGGTGTCAGAGGAGGTGCTGGGCGCCTGGCCCTGGGAGGACACCACTGGGCCCTCAGTGGTGGTGACTGCCTGCCACTTCACCCAGGGCTTTGGCCAAGGCTCAGAGAGGGTCTGGCGCTTAGCCCAGGGCACACAGCCACCCAGGGAGAGAGCAGAGGCGAGCACAATGGCTCCCCGTATGCTAGTCCCCCAACCCCGTGCTTCAGGGCCACCCTCGCATCTCCCCAAGAGCAAAGTGGGAGCCTTTTGTGCAGGGCAAGGCACCCAGGTAGGGCTTGCACCCCAGCTCTGCAGTTCTGGGGCTGCCTGTTGCTTATGCTTCAGTTTCCCCGTGTTGGGGTTGCCACCCAGAAGGGAGCATGAATCGTGGTGACGTGCTGAGGGTGGGGCTGAGCGAGTCTCCCAGGAGTGGTCAAGCAGGGGGCATCCCAGGACTTGCAAGCCAGGGGGCAGCACGGTCACCTGTCCTCTCCCGCAGTACTACTGTTGCAAGAAGGACGAGTCGGAGGAGGACGAGGAGGAGCCGGACTTCGCGGTGCACACGCACGTGCCGCCCTTGCACTCCAACCGCAACCTGGTGCTGACCAACGGGCCTGCGGTGCTCTACCCTGCTGCCTCCACCTCCTTCAGCCAGAAGTCGCCGCAGGCCCGCGCCCTCTGCCGCAGCTGCTCCCACTACGAGCCACCCACCTTCCTGCTGCAGGAGCCGGACGACGATGAAGCTGACGAGGGCATGCACAACGGAGGGGGGCGCGTGGCCTACAGGAGCATCAGCCAGGAAGATGTGGAGCTGCCGCCCGGGGGCTTTGGGGGCCTGCAGCCACTCAACCCCAACCGCCTGTCGGCCATGCGCGAGGCCTTCTCCCGGAGCCGCAGCGTCAGCACCGATGTGTGACGCAGTGACCAGCACCCGCCGCGTGCGGTCACCCCACCCTGGGAGGCCCTGAGGCCATGGCAGGATGCCCGTGTCGCCCACCCCAGCCCCAGGCCCGGGCCAGGGCTCTGCCAAGTCGTCCTCCTGTCCCAGTCCCTGTCCCTGTCCCCATTCCTGGGGACCAGGTGTGGGGCTAAGGCTCCATGGAACCCAGGTGTGGCCACTGTGGGTCAGTGCAGCTGGGCAGAACATGCAGGAAGCCTGGCACAGGGACGGGCGAGGGGCAGGGGGGTGAAGGGAGCTGCTCTGGGCTGGGCCTCAGGGCAGGAGCTGTTTTCAAGAGATGTGGGACAGCAGTGTGGCCCTTGCGGTCACTCCCAACCTGCCATCAACCTTCTTACTTGTTCCAGGAGGGTGATCTCAGCAATGCCAGGGCCCTGACTGCAGGTGGAGGGCTCACACTTGCAGCCTGGGCTCAGCCCCTTCCTGTCTCTCTCTCTCTCTCTCTCTCTCTCTCTCTCTCTCTCTCTCTTTCTCTCTCTCTCTGAGATGCCCATGTGCTGAGCTCCCTGCAGCTGAACAGCCTCCCCCAGCACAAGGGCGAGTCTTGGGGCAGCAGGGTGTTTGGCACAAGTGGGCACAGAAGAGGGAGACCCTGTTGGAGGGTGCTTGGCCCCAAACCCAGAGGAAGAGACCCAGAGGCAGAACAGCAGCCTGGGTTTCAGAGCCCCGCTGCACACCGTGAGATTTGGAGAGGCCTTCGCAGCTCTGGGCCTCAGTCTCCCTGTCCATGTGAGGAGGGCGCTGGCCTCAGGGCCCTTCCAGCTCTGGCTCTCAGCAGCAGCAGAGGTCCTAGGGGAGGCAGAGCTAGGGGTCATCTAACTTCCATGTGCTTCCTGCTTGGAGCAAGGTCCTGGCCCAGCCCTGCTCCATGCCCAGTGGGCCCAGTGGTGGAGCTGGCTGCCCCGCATGGAGGCCTCACTGTGCCTGCATCCCACAGGCTGCAGCCCCGTCTCCCTGGACTCTCTTCCCTGCCTCCTTGGTGGCTAGGATGCTGCAGACTTCCCCAGGGAAGTACTCCAGGCCAGGGCATTGATGCTGGAGCACAGTGTTGCCCACCTATAGGTGACACAGGCCTAGGCAAGAGCCCTCCTCTCGGGCACCCTCTCCCCTGGCCTGGAGCCCAGGGTAGGGCAAGCATACTGACACGTGAAGGCGCAGCCATCCACGCTCTTTGTGTGGAACCACTGTCCCTTCTTTTCCTCTTCCTCGGCCTCCACCTGCCCAGTCCAGACCCCAGGGGACTCGCCTCAGCGAACCCAGCCCCTCCCTTCCTGGGGGGATCCCTGGGCAGGGAGTGCGGTGCAGTCTGTTCCCTCTCCTTCCCCTGCCTGTCCGGCCTCTGCCCTCTCTGTACAGACCCGCGGGTCCCTTTGAAATGAACTAAGTGTGGGTCACCGCCAGCTCACCCGTCGCCACACCCTGTGGCTTGCTGGGGGGCCGTGGGGCTCCCAGAGCAAAGCAAAAGCCAATAAACCTGTTTCCCACCCTTCGCTCTGTGTCTCCAGACCCTGCGCAGAAGCCGCCCCTGGGCCGGTGGAGTTGGCTGGCAGGGTCCAGGCTGTGTCCCAAGGGCTGCATCTCAGCTTTCTAGCACGGAGACCCCACAGCAAGCCAGCTTGGCTTCTCGGTTCCAGCAGGGCTGTGTGGACATTCCAGGATGGGAACCCCAGGCAGAACCACTGAGACAGGACAGACAGTGGGGACAGTCAGTGTCCCTGAGTGCTGGCAGGGAGGACAGCGGGGGGAGGGAGTTAGGACGGAGGATGTGGGGTGGGGGTGAAGGGAGCCGAGCAGACAGTGAGGGTCCCCGGGTGGCAGGGATGTGGTTATGCTGAGGTCCAGATGCCTCTGAGCCCAGGAACTTGGGGACCAGAAAGAGCTCTGGTGGTGTCAGCTCCGTTGCAGTTCCACAAAAACATGGGTGCAGGTGCACGCATGCGCAGAGGCAAGGACCCATGGCTTGGTGCTGCCGGTTTCCCCCAACCCAGGTCCTGCAGAAGCCGCCCTGCTGAATACGGCCCTACAGTGGCCGCCATTCTGCCCTCCACACTGGGCCCTGGCCAAGCCTGCATGGGAGAGGCCTCCCCAGCACCCGGGCCACCCAGGCCCTGCCCTTCCTCCCCAGGGCCTTCCGTGCCCCCCGTGCTGGCAGGGACCCGAGCAGCTGTTCTGCTTCTGTTGCTCACTCTTGCACAGAGAAAAAGCCGTGAAGGCTCTGAGGCCCAGCATCTCCCACAGATCCACGGTGGGGGGCCCTTCCCCAAGGCCCGGGGTGCCTGCAGATGGAGACTCCAGTCACCTCGAGGTCCCCCTGCTGCCCTGGACCCCATACCAGTGGACGACGGGATTCAGGCTCCAGCCAGTGCCAGCTACCCTCACCCCTCCCTGTCCCCTCCACCCTTCCACCCTTGCACCCTTGTCGAACCCTTGAAGCTCCAGAGGCCGCCATAAATAAGACCACTTTGACCACTTTATTAACGTAAACCAATGAGTACTGAGGGGACTACAGGGCATCCTGCTGTCCGTGAACAAATACACCGTGAAAAAGAGGATCTGCCCTGGGGCAGAAAGTACGCCCATCCCTCTGACACAGGAGCTCCTACACAGCTGGTGGAGCCCACGCTGGGCCTTGAGATTAACCCCCTGGAAGGAGGACTTCTGCACACATCAGGAACCGGGGCAGTCTGGGCCTCTCAGTGCCCTGTGGCTCCCACAACCCAAGTCGCTTGAGCGAGGGAGGCACTTCCTTCTCTGGTTGTCTGCAAGTTACCTTGAGAAGGCCCTGCTGGCCCAGGCAAGGCCCTGAACTGCAGGAATTTCCCCCCACAATGGGCGGGCCTGTGGCTGGGGCTGCTGGTAGGAGCCTCAGACACAGGGTCCACGTGGCTCTTTGGACAGCTTCCATGGTGGGCACTGGAGGCCCTGGAGGCCCTTTTATGGACTGAGGCTCAGTGTCACATCTTCCCGGCCTGGGGGCCTGCAGGACAGTGTCCAGGGGGGTCCCTGGAGCTGTAGCAACCCCGGGACGGGGCACATGGGTCTCAAGGGGCTGCAGCACCCCGGCTGGTAGCAGGGGGCCTGCAAGAGCGGCAGCAGGCCTTGCTGTAGTACCAGTGGCTGCAGAGGTTCACCTTGATGGCCAGGGCGCAGTTGGTGCCCGGCTGGTCCTGGCAGCTGTCATCTGGGAAAGGGACAGGGGGCAGGTAGGGGTATCAGGAGGAAGCCAAGGGCAAAACTTCTACAGGGTTTCTTCACAGCCCACTCCCCTCCTTTATTATTTGTTATTTTGAGACAGGGTCTTGCTAAGTTACCATATTGCTCAGGCTGGGCATAAATTTGTGATCCTCCTGCCTCAGCCTCCTGGAGTGCTGGAATTACAGGCTTGCACCACCACACCCAGCTAAATTGACACTCTTCGCACAGCACAGAGCTTGGCATGGCTCCCTGGGGCTCCCCGCCCACCTCTCCACCTTCCCGTGGCCACCTAGGAGGGAACCCCATGCCTGTGCCCTCCAGCTGGCGTCCCCTAACGCCTGCGAACCCCCGGGCCCTGCAGCTGCCTGGGCCTCCTCTGCCTCCCAGTTCTCACCCGGGGGCTCCGTGGGGCACGGCTGTAGGTCACAGGCCTGTCTGCCGACGGGCTTCACCAGCGGGTCACAGCCGCGGACGATGTCAGTGCCCTGGTAACACTTCACATCCCGCATCCGCACGCCCACACCGCAGGTCTTGGTGCACTGTGGGGAGACAGATGCGTGCAGCAGGCGGCTGGATTCCCTGGGAGGGTGAGGCCCTGCAGCTGGGACTCCCCCTCCCCCACACTGCCTCAGTTTCTCCAGCTGCACTGTGAGTGGATGACCACGTTCTGGTGGGTGCCATGGCTCCAGCTCTCCCTGATCCGAGACGCAGCGTTCACGACAGTCCCATCCCGTGCGTCTGGAAGCCACGGCTCCACCCTGGGTGCCTATCCAGATGTTCCCCCAGATGTGCTCAGCTGCCCAGAGTGCAGGACACCCACCCGCCCCAAGCGGCTGTCGTCTTCTCTCTTGCCCGTCCTCCTGCCTGGATCCTACACTCAGTGGCTCCCTGATGCAGGGACCCCGCATCACCCACATGTCCGGGCCCCACGGCGGGCGGGGTCTGCACAGGCACAGGGAGGGCTGAGAAGACTTGGCAGGAGGCCCGGCCCAGCCCCGTCTGGAGGCGAGGAGAGGCCAGCCTGGCACTGCCGCCAAGGCACAATCTGCTTTTGGCAGAGGCCACGAGGAACCTCTGGATGTGCCCCTGGAGACGGGCGGGCTCCTGGCCAGTCCTGGCGCCCATGCCTGTCCCCAGGGAGGGGATGGGATGGGGCAGCTTGAGGAACAGACAGGGAGCTCGTGCCTGGCCTTGCAGGACATGGCCATAACACAGGACAGACGATGGGGACCAGCGTGTCCACTGCAGCCTTCCTCCCACCTGTCCCCTCCTCACCAGACAATGCTACACCCACACCCCCCGATCGCTTCCCTTCTATGGCCCAGAGTTCCTGGACCCACAGCTGCCCCCACCTGAACCTGGCACCGGCCCCAAAGCACGGGGCTTAGCCTGGCTCCCCAGAGCCAGGCCTCCTCTGTCCTCATTCTAGGTCACCTCAGCCACCCAGGAGGGACCCCTGCTCCTGCACACGCCTGCGACCCTCCAGCTGGTGTCAGCTAATGGTCGTGCATCCTCCTGGCCCTGGATCTGCCTGGGGCTATTTGGGGAGCCCAGCCCTGCGTCAGCCTCACTGTTGTCACCAGGGTCCTTGGAGTGTCTGTCCTTGACTGTGACAAAGGACGGTGTGGGAGGGTAGATGTGCCACATGGACACTGGGGCAGCAGGAGGTCCTCAGGCCTGGCACACCCTGGGCAGGAGCAGGGCGCATGGGCCTGCCTCACAGACCCTGAGGGTACTTGCCTGGAGGGCTGAGTCCAGCACCCACACCAGGTAATGCTACTCTTGGGGTCCTGGACCCATAGCTGTGCCCCCATCGATCCCCAAAGCGCAGGGCAGGCATCCTCAGCATGTGGGACGTGCCGCGTGCACAGTGATGGTTCCGGTCCCTCTGTTCCACTGGCAGCCCTCTACTGGTCCCTAAGGGCCAGGCACAGGCAGCCAGAGACCCCAGTTACCCCGCATGACCATGGGACCTGCTCCCCAGCCCCTGGTCAGTGACCCCCAGGGACGGCTCTGGGCCCCACATGCTCTCCTGCGAGCTGATGGCCTTGCCTGGGGACAGCGCTGGCACTCGGGCACTGGGCGGGGACGATGGGCAGCCCGACGGAGTTTCTGAAGCTGGCTTCTAGCCACGCTGTCTCTGGCCGCCAGAATTTGGGGGTGTGGACAAGCCTCAGGGCCCCGGGATCACAGCAGGGCCTCTGCAGGAGGGGTGGGGACAGACAGGATAGCCGAGGCCCCTCCCGGGAACTGGGGCCATGCCTGCTGCAGGCTCCCTGCCTGGGCTCCCTGGGGTGGGCTGGCTCGGGCGCCTTCACTCCAAGTGCCATCGTAACCAGGGGAGCCCGAGAGGTCTCTCGGAGTGCCTGTGTCTTCCTCTGAGGACTGGAAAGATCGGCACCTCAGCCGAGCTCAAGGGAGACCTCAGGCCACGCAAAGCCAGGAGGGGAAGGCGTGGCTCCATGGGCAGAGGGGCACTCAGATCTGCCCTGGCTGGCAGCCTGAGCTGGGGACCTGGGGGCCGAGGAGCCCACAGGGCCCGGCCTGTGTTAGAGGGGGAACACGCATTCACCTGCACCCCAAGTCCCATGCTCCTACTTGACTGTGTCCTGTGGAGGGTGTCGGACACCTAGGCCACCAAACACTCCACTTAAAGAGCACTGTCCAAAGCCAGAAGTGCCCAGGCCCCAAAAGGAGGCCCAGGATGAGAACACAGGGTGAGATCGGAGAAGGCTTCTTGGTGTCAGTGGGGACACCCGGAGGAGAGGCCTGGTGACACACAGGCAGGATGGTGGCTTCAGGGGCCCCTCGGGGCGCTCACCTCCGACCAGGGGCTGGTGTACCACCGGAAGCAGGGCCTCTCAAAGCAGGTGCTCTCCACGGGTGGTTTCTTGGCCAGGCCGCACTCGGGGCCACTGCGTGTCTGCGGCTTCCCGTCAGCCAGCTCCATGCACAGCACCAGCCGCTTCTTCACGCCACGCCCACACGTGGTGTTGCACTGCGGGCGCCCACAGCGGGGGTCAGCGGCCTGGCCAGAGGCCGGGACGCACGCCCATAGCCCGCCGCGCAGGCGCTTAGGTCCGTGGGCAATTTGACTGAGAACCCTTTGCTCAATAGCCATTTGCCCCCAAATGGATTTAATCAAAAGCAATTGGGTCCCAAACCATCTGTTTTGAAACAAATGTGCTAATGACAGTTTGGGCCGAATCGATTTAGCAGAACGGTTGGGCCTGGATGACTTGGTGAGCAGTGATCTGCCTGAGACCATTGGTAGGAAGCTGTCGGGGAGGAACTCACGGGAGGTGGCCCTGGGGGTGGGAGACGGCTGGTGGGGGGACAGAGCCTCTGTTATCTGTGATAACAGAGGTTGCTCAGTCCCCACAGCCGGCAGCCAGTGCAGCTGAGTGGCCCTCCCTGGCCGCATCTGTCGGGCGAGGGTGCGGACATGCCGACCCAGGACCTCCCCAGGCACGTGCCTGTTCGGTTTGGGAGGCCCAGGCTTGCTCTCGCCTTTTTGGCGCTTCGTGTTTAACTTTTAAGATTTGCACCCCTGTAATTTGCAGTTACCCCCGCGGCCGCCGATCTCTCGAGGACTCACCCGCTCCCAGTCCTGGGCCAGCCAGTGCGCGGGGCAGTTCCGGTCCCCGCAGGGGTGGATGGCCAGGGGCTTGGTCTCCGCCTGGCACTGGGACTCAGGCACAACCCGCCCATCGCTGGTCTTGCAGTACACATGCCTGATGGTGCGGCCCTGCCCACAGCTCCCGCTGCACTGCAGGAGGGGACAGCAGGGGCTTGAGAGCGGCTCCCTGAGCCCCCACCCACGTCGTCCCCCGGGGAGAGCAGCGGCTCCCAGGGCAGCAAGGGAAGCGGTTGCTATGGTAACCACGTTTTAAATAACATTTTCTGCTCTAATTACAGAAATAACACTCTCAGCGCCGAACACACAGAGAAAAGCACAGCTCACGGGGCACGCACGCGTCCCCCACCGCCTCCGCCAGGGGCGACCTCGGCTGGCACCGAGAGACAGGGACAGAGACCAGCAGGCGCGGGCGGGAGGCAGAGAGCCGGGACCAGAGATATTCACAGACAGGGAGAGGAAACAGAGAGACAGACGGAGAGGGAGAGATACAGAGAGATAGGGACTCAGAGACAGGAGAGCCAAGTGGAGACGGAGAGAGGAGAGACACAGAGATAGAGACACGGAGAGACACATGGAGATGAGGAGAAACAGAAACAGACACTGAGAGATGCGGAGACCAATCTGAAGAGCACCCCCAGTGCTGAGCAGGGAGGGTGACCCCGCCGCTCGTTCTTGGACCATGGTTTGGTTCTCACACCAGTGAAGGGGGACCAGTACCCACGACCCCTCTGCAGAAAAGCGGGGAAACTGAAGCAGGACCCCCGGGTCCCCTGCTGCCGCACCCTCACCGGTCCCCAGTCCGAGACAGTCCACTGGCGGTCGCAGGGAGGCCCGGTACAATTCTTCTCCCCCACGGGCCGGGTGCTGGGGTCACACAGCTCCTCATCCTCGGAGCAGCGGATGTCCCTGGTCACCACGCTGCGCTCGCCGCACCTGGCCGTACACTGCAGGAGCGGGCAGTGGGCCACACGTGGGCCGTGCACCGCCCGCCCGCTCTGCCGCCCCCGCTGGCTGCTCACCTCACCTCGGACCACTCGGACATCTCCCACTGCGGCCCACAGGCTGGGTTGCGGCACGGCTTGCGCTCCTCGGGCCGCACGGCCTCGGCGGCCTCGCACAGGTCACTGTACACAGAGCTGTCAAAGCCGGGGGACAGCATCTTCCAGCAGCGCACGATGCGGGACTGGTAGCCCTCACCGCACGTGCGTGAGCACTCGCTCCAGCTGCTGGTCTCCCACCTGCGTGGGGCAGGATGGCGGCCTCAGCGCCCACCGCATGGGACGACCTTGCCCCGCACCCCAGACACCCTCAGCCCGACAGAAGTCAGACGGCAAGGAGTGGGGCCCAGGTGTCTTCAGGAGCCTCCACAGGGCACTGGGGACCTGCTGGGCCTGAGCCACCTCCGCCCGCCTTCCCTGCAGACCCCCATGCTGGTCCCACTCCCTGGGGACCAGTGGACACCCCAGTGTCCAGAGCCCCTGCTAGCAGTCAGGGTGAGGTGACCAGGAGGCCCCAGTTGAATCTTTCCACCCTGAGCTGGGTGGTGAGTACCAAGGAGAAGCTGGGGTACCCTGGAAGGCAGACTGGGATAGGATGTCCAGTGCCCATGGGCTCTGGGGATCACTTCTGCCCTTCCAGTATGCAGAGGCAGGAAGGAAAGAGGGAAGGTGGACTGGCAGACAGGGGATGGCACATGTGTGGCCACTGGGGTGGAGCCAGGCCAATATCTTGGAGTCCTGGCTTGATGGTCCCCAGGAATGCTCAGACCTGGGTTTGTGATGGTGCCCACAATAGCGGACAGGGGGCAAGAAAGGTAGGTCCCACCCACACTGGAAGGACTGCAGAAGGACACCGGAAGGACAGCCAGTCACAGTCTAGTTTAGGAATAGTCCTTTTCCCATCCTGTAGACACCAGTGCGGAGGCCAGTGGGCCTTTCAGGGCAGAGCCCTGGCATGCACACCCTGACACCCTGCCAGGCAGAAGTACACACACACACACATGCAGACACATGCACACACACGCACATACACCATGTACCCAGCACCCTGTGGGCCCGCCAGGACCTGGGCTGGCACTCCCTCCCAGCGCAGAACTCGTGCACCGGCTCAGGCCGCGTGAGGGCATCGCAGTAGCTGTCGTCCACCTCGACACCATCGTAGCGGACGCACATGGCGTAGGTCGACATCACCCCTGGGTTGAGGGCGAGGGAAAGGCTGTGAGCGTGTGGCCAGTGGACAGCATCTGCACCTCGGGGCTGGACCTCTTCTCTTCTACCCAGCCTTGCCCTGGCATCCAGGTCACCCACCCAAGCCCAGCCTGGTCCATGAACACGGAGGAGAGGGTGGACACGGCTGGGTGTTGCTGCTGTTCATTTGCTCACTCATTCATTCAACAGCCACCCAGCTGGGGCAGGTGGTCAAGTCCAGCAAGGCTCCTGGGTGTCAGCTTAGACACCCGTCCTCAGCACAGGTCCCCTCAGGCTGCCTGAGTGGTGATCTCTCTGGGCTCCGCAGGACTGAACACCCTGGCTTCACCCAAGTGTCGAGTCCCTCATCGTCTTCCCCACCTGGAATGAGCAGCCACAGGGCCCCAGAAGCCAGGGCCAGGCAGGGCAGGGGTTCACGTGGGAAAGCCGTGGGGTGCCCTGGGGTCTGTGGTTGGTGGTCAGGGTGTGAGTAAGAGGGACCCAGCCTTCTGCAGTTTCCAGGGTCCCACGCAGGTAGGCCAGGCCGCCATCACTCCTCTCCCGCAGCACTGGGCCTGTCCAAAGGACAGGTGGCCTGGCCAGGTCCCCTTGGACGTCCAGCCCCAGCCGGGAGATATGCACGGGGTTGGGGACCCGCAGACCCTGCCCAGCCCCAGGTTATTTGTTGGTTCCCCCTCATCCATCTGGGTCTGGCACTGGGGCACCAGAGAGCCCATCTGGGGTCCCCTGATGCAACCAGACTCCTGCAGCCTCAGCGAGCTAACCCCAGAACAGGAGCATCCCACAGAGGAGGTGACACCCCTAGTGGGCGTTCTTTGGACAAAAAACAGCCAGGGCAAGTGCCCCTGAGCCAGGTCCCTGACATCCCGTCCTCCTATGCCACACTGCAGTGTCCAGGAGCGGGGACAAGAACCTTCTGGAAAGCCCTGCATGTAGCCCCAAGCTCATCTACCTGCGTTGCTGCTCCAAAAGAGCATCTCAGAAAAAGCCAAAATCCCCAGTGTGGCTGAAGCACAGGGTCCCCCACTAACTGCCCTCCACGTGGGACCTTGACCCGGCAGGGAGTGGGGACTGCGGGGGGTCCTCTTCTGGACATCGGCAGGCTCACCATGCCATGCAGGGCCCGAGGCACCACAATAGCCAGCCCGGCCTCCACAGCCCTACCCCAGACCCCCAGCCCTATCACGGCGGGAGCATCGAGTGCAAGGTGCAGGGGCAGAAGTGCAGAGTGGCTTGGAAAGGGACCAGGAGCCCACTCCCAGCCACACCCAGCAGCCTCATCTGGAGCAGGCTTGTCTGCTCGCCAGACCCAGTCCCCTTCCTGGCCACTCCCTGGCAATGGTGCCACGTTCTCCCTGGGACACTGCCCACACAGGGCTGTCCCTCAGCTCCCTGGGCACTGAGGCCATCTCTGTTCCAGGTAACATCAGCTCCTCAGCCAGTGGTGTGTCGGGTGCTTCGTTCCCCCAGCCCTGGCATACACAAGTGCCCAGGACAGGACGGGAAGCAAAGTGCACACCCTATGCCCTCCACTGGGCTCACTTCCCTTGGGTCAGCCCCACGGAGGGAAGGTCACGTGTACACACGGGGCCCAGGCCCCTGGGCCCTCTCTAGAATAGCAACAGTGCCCACCTGCTGAGCACACCTGCGTTGGATGCTTCTCATTTCTCAGCCCCCCCAGCTCCTTTGAGATAAGGATGCACCCAGTCCACAGGGAGGGCAGGGTGCCCAGGTCCCAGCGCTGCAGCACACAGAGCCTTCAGCACCTGCCATACTCCCCTCTCTGAGGGTGCTAGGCACAAGGCCACCTCAGCGAGGCCACCGCAGAGGGGCTGGCGGTGCCAGCGGAAACTGATGCATGGCCCTTGCTCCCTGAGGCCCAGCCCCTGAGATGCCAACCAAAGGTGTAGGGCACAGCCAGGCCCAGATGGCTCGGAGCCCTCACTTACTGGAGTTCGGGATGTTCAAAGCCCTGCCCGCTGGGGGACCCTGGTCAGGTGGGGATGTCATGGACCTCAAAGGGTAGTCTGGTGCCATCCAGTCCTGGACATCAAGTCCCAAGTGGAGAAGCAGTGTGACCTCAGCGCTGACCCTTGGGGTCTCCTCAGCCAGTGATGGCCAGTCACACGGCCAGAGAGCAGTGTCCAAGGTTACCTCAATGCTTAGATATGTCTGTCTGTCTGTCTGTCCGGCTTCCCCATCACAGGGGTCTCTGCCCGCTCCTCACTCCTCCTCTCCGGATGGATGAGGGCCTAGATTTGGCTGATGTGTTTGGGGGTGGATTCAGAGTCCATCTCTCCCCTCCTGTGTTTGACACTAATAGAAGCAAAATCCTCAGCCTCTGAGGCTCCTCCTGCTCCCAGAGGCCCTGACACCAAACAAAAGACACAACAGCAGGCCAGGGAGCCCACAAGCAATTGGGGTGAGCCCAGAGCCCAGCCCCACTGCAGCCCAGCTGCCCAAGGACTGACACCCAGCTCTTACCATGACCCACGACCTCACAGGCCAGCTCCCATGGGAGCCCCATGGCCAAGCCCTGGGCACCAGGGAGGCAGGCTCAAGGTGGGCACCCACAGCACCCTGTGACGCCCATGATGCCCAGGGACACCTGTGCCAGTACCTGTGGTGCAGGTGGCGCTGCAGGGCTCGTGGGACGACAGCTTCCATCGGTACATGTCAGCCGGGCTCACACCTGGCTTGCGTGCCTTGGGCCGGGTCCTGGATGAGGAGAGGAGAGGTTGGGAGGCAGTAAGGAGCCAGCTTCACACTCAGCTGGTGGTTCTCCTGGGACCCCACCCAGGAGGCCGTGGCAGCCCTTGGGGACAACAGGATGGACTCCAGGGACAACGACAGATGCCGGCATCCTTGCCATCCCTTGACACCCTGGCAGCCCCTGGCTGCCCAGCAGAACCTGGGTTCCCTGATGCCCACTCTACTCGCATATGCAGACTTCTTGCCATGCTGCCCATGCTGGCTGGTGGACACCTCCCTCACACCCAGAAGGGATCTCAGAAGACACGAAGTTTCGAGGATGTCCTGGAATTCCCTCCTGTTCCCTCCCTCCCCTGGGACTCCCACTGAGTGGGGACCCTGGCCATCGGCCTCTGGTGATCAGTATTCAAACCCCAGCTGCAGATGCAGCAGCCACGCCACACCCCATGGCTCGGGCTAAGATGGGCCTCACAGATTGCTGGCCCAGGAAGAGCCCACTGGGGCCCAGCCAGCCACCGGCTGACTCCTGGCCAGGGCGCCGGGCAGCCAGAGCCAGCTATTGTTAGACCTGCTGGCTCCTTTGAGCCAGGCTGTAAGCCCAGGCCACCCCACGTCTGCCACACGGGCTCTCTTTGGATCTCTCAGGGGACAGAGGGAACAACCCCGGGCATCTGCCCAAAACATGGTGGCCAGTGCTAGAGCCCAGGGAGTCCTGCAGCCTGGAGCCGGGGAAGGTATGGGGAGCTGGCCCTGCTGACCACCACTTCCTGGGCCCAGTTGGCTGAAGAGGACGGTCGTCTGAGCCCTTCTTGGCTTCATGTGGGGACCTTCCCTGGGGACCTCAGGGCTCAGACTGTGTCCTGGGGCCTCGCTTGTGCCATCCGGGCAATTCTGTGACAGGGTCGTTGGCTCGGGGTGAACTGGAGCCGGTTGTGA
>RJWM01008717.1:0-71424 GCA_004363535.1 Dasyprocta punctata
ATGATGGACATAGGAGACTAGACAAAGGGATGGGTTTGTGAAAAGATGGGTAACTGAAACAAGGGCTTCCTCACACACAGTCTGCAAGTCACTGTAATGGTTTGGGTCTTTATCTTAAAAGTCGGAACAGACCAGCAAAGGACTTTAAACAAAGAAATAACAAGATCTTTGTTGTGCTTTATAAGATCAGGATGACATCAAAGTAGGAAATAGATTAGAGATACATAAAGTCACTTTGGGCTGACCAGTTACCCATCTATTCCAGTTGTCACAGGAAGTGGAAGTAGTAGCCCAAGACTGATAGCAGTTGAGTTGATCAGAAGAGGATTTTATTTGAGAGATAACATACTCTCT
This sequence comes from Dasyprocta punctata, assembly GCA_004363535.1. Classification (NCBI taxonomy): domain Eukaryota; kingdom Metazoa; phylum Chordata; class Mammalia; order Rodentia; family Dasyproctidae; genus Dasyprocta; species Dasyprocta punctata. Next base: position 355 of record RJWM01008717.1, read on the forward strand.
GAAATTTAAACTGTCCATTGATTGAAAAACCACTGGCTTAATGATGGCTTTCCCAACAACACAAAGAAATATAACACTAACTGAGCCTATCAATTATACCATTTCAAAACTTTAAAATACGAAAACTCCATGCTTCTTGGAATGGAGAAAATATAATTTTTAGGACATGGAAAATAGTATGTGGAGTCTAATCAAATTGTGAGAAACTGCAGCCCTTTCTTTTCTATCAAAGGATATAAACAGTAGTGCTTCTATCTTAGACTCTAGCCCATTCTAGGTGGCCCCTCTCCAACACGCTGAAATTACATCTGCTCAGCTCAAATTCTAAAAACACAGCTACTGACCAAGACAGCTTGTTAATGGTCAAGGTCCTTCTGTTCCCCACACCTTGTCCCTTCCCACTCTTCCCTCTCTTAATAACTGCCCAGAAACTCCTTAGACCCACCCTTCACGTGGCTTAAACTAGCCAATTGGAATGTAAGGGCAAAGTTATAGAATAGCCAGCTTATAGACATTCTATAGCAAAAGTTAAAAATCAGTTAGTGGCCTGTGACTATGCTCATGCTGCCTGTTACATAGCTAGCCTGCTAAATTTGGTTGGCCTTAACTGCGTCTAGCAGCTTCTTCCTGATAAAACGTGCTAGGTCAACTTAACTATGTCCAGTTGCAATAGCTGTGTTTTCCCCTACTTAGAAAAATACACATTGTTTCCAACTCGCTTCAAGGACTTCTTGTTGGGACAGACTGGCCCAGTCAAGGGCACATTTAACTCTACTTGCTCTGCTCAAACGGCCTCCCCTCCCTCCCAGGAATCTACTTAGAACAAGCTTCCTTAACAACACATGACTTAATTCATGTAACCAATCATGTAATAACCTGCCATCAGCCTTGTACTTCCTGCTTACAAACTGTATTTAAACTGAACTGTAAACTGATTCATGGCTGATGATTTGGAACTGATTCCCACCAGCTTGCTAATGTAATAAAAGTTGCCTTCTAACTCCTTGACACAAAAAGGCTTCCAATCAGTTTGATACTTGTTTTTCTACAACAGGGATAGACTATGAATCTTCAAACCAGACAATGCCAGGTGGAGGGGGGAGTTGTCAGCTGCTTCCCATGTTATAGGGTTTAAAACCCTGTTTCCCCACTGTTCAGTGTATCTGTTTGTGCTCTTCTGCAGAAATAAAATGCCTTGTCAATAATTCTTGATGTCTGAGTGCATTATTATTTGCACTTCAAACAAGTCTACAGGCTCACTTCCAACAAAATGACTGACAAGGAAAATCCAGTTAGAAAAGGTTGAAATTTCCAGGTTCCCTTGCCCCAAAACATCCAAATATATAACGCTTTTCCTCCACTTTTTTTTTCTTTGATTGATGTGACAACATTGGTGAAAAAGATGGGGCCTAAAATTGAGAAGGACATTGGAGAAAATAAAGTTGAAAATCTTTTCTAAACATTCACTTGAGTAAGAAATGCTGGCCTTCTAATAACAGAGGCCTAAAACTATGAAGCTAAAATTTGCTTCCAGGAAACAATGTTCATAGCACTTTGAAAGCCATGGCTTGTCTACTGCTGTTAATATGAAAATAATGATTTATAGCCTATGTCCATGGCTTAGGCTCCAAGGTATGCTTATAATTTACAGTAGGAAAAGACCAGCCTTAAATTATTGTTAGCAAGCCTTGTAGTTAAAAATATGTGTGCATACATACCTCTTAATTTTATTATTTAGGAGATAATGAGAAAATACATTTTGCAATTTTGTATATCTATTCTAGTCAAAATTTAACTTCTCAAAAGAAATACATTCTTTGATTCTGGTCCCATCATTAGAAAATTTCAATTACTCCATACAGAGCCTTTAAAATCCCCTGAATCAATTAAAATTTTTAAAAATCCATTTAAAAATTAAATACAGTGAATTTTCAAGAATCAAAAAAATCATCAGGCTCATATTTAGTAGAACCCTCTAGTCAAGTACATGTCAATATTCATAAAGGTCCTTTCTTACTGGGCTCAAAGAAATCTCCCAGAAGATAGGAATGTTTATACTAAATGAACCAAACATATCAGGGTAACAACTGACTCTAAGGAGTACAAAACAGCTGCCAGTGGCAGTATTCAGGAGAATCCTGAGATGACAAATGACATGGCAACATAGATGGAAGTGGAAGAAGCTTCAAAACCAGAAGAGAGGGAAACAGACTCTGAAACACCAATTTTAAAAAATACATAAAGAAAATCATTTTTGAAGGAAACCTTTGAGAAGCAGTGAAATTTTGTTATTTTTTTCCTTGTGCCTGCAGTAGCCTTCCGGTATTAGTCCTGCACTGCATTTGCTTCCCCATAATATTTTCAACACTAACAAGATCAGAGGAAATGATTTATTCCACCCCCTCTCCTGCTACTTCTGAACAGCAGTGGGTGTCCTCGGGGACACGGGATTTCTGAATTGCTTGCGGCCATCTGATATTGCAGTTTTGCAACCTTCCCTAGAATGAGCCAGAGAAATCAAAATAATTACATTAATGCTGAGAATCAAAGTTTATTGACTCTCCCTTGAGGTAGAAACCAAAAAGCTGGTTACAAAAGTTGCCAGCTTATTTAATGATACCACTACCTCTCTTCCCCGTTCATGTCAAAACAGCTTTTGAAAGCATTTTCAAATAAAACCACCTCTTATGTGCTCCAATTCAATAGATTATCTATTCCCTTTTAAATAAAAGTGCACATCATCTCACCTTTCACATCCAAATCTCCTCAAAGGAAGGACCCTACAGACCCTCCTTCCCTGCCAAGCCACTGCCAAAGGCAATACGACCAGGCAGTGTCCCTGTCATCATTTCTGCTCCCTTCAGGAAGGTTCTGCCTCATTAAATATTCTTCTAAGCCAATGAGAGAGTCACATGCATTCCTGAGGTGGCAGTCTGCATTTATAATAACATTCATGGCTGCTAATGCAACTTGCAACAGCTGGTTTCTTTCACTTTTCACAATTCTCTGCAATGTTCAAGTAAGGTGGACTTAAGAGCACACCCATTTCATGGATGACCTCACAGACAAAAAGGTGAGGTTTCCTGTTTACTGTGTCCCTTCCACAGGACTTGGCTAGAGGCCTGGTAAAGAATATGTGTGAAATGGAAGATTTCTGAAATTGAATGTATTAAACTAAAATAAGTACTAATTTTTTAAAAAAAATTAAACTGAACAAAATAAAACTGAGCAAAGCAAAATCTAGCCCCATGCCTGGTCAATAATACTTACCAATCCTCTTATTCCTCTTCCTCCTGTTTCATTAAGAACTTCTCAAACAAAATGAGTGACAAGTAACATGAACCTCATCTAAGTCCAAAGACAAGATTTTTCCACATTTTCTTATTTCATCCACTCCTTTTGTCTTTGTTGAAATGTTTTAAAACAAGATGCCATGCTATCTCGTCCTTCCTTTCTTCAGTCATTATTGCTGTGCAAGACACGTAATGTAGCAGGCCTCCAGCTGCCACCCTTACAAAAGTCAGGTTGTAAAATTGATTCTTGGCTTGCATTTGGGCCCTTGGCTTTTAGAAAAGCTTTCGCCATTCCCAGAGGTGGTAAGCAGGGCTAAGTATGACTAAACTCTTGGTTTAAGTATCATGGTTTATACTAAATACTTGCTTTAATTCTGGGAGGTCTGTAATTTTATCAAGAATGGGTGTTGAACTTTGTCAAATGTTTTTTCTGCATCTATTGAAATGATCATGTGGTTTTTGTCCTTGGCTCTGTTAATATAGTGTATTACATTTATTGATTTGCATATGTTGAACCATCCCTGCATCCATGGGATGAATCCAACTTGGTCATGGTGTATAACCTTCTTAATGATTTCCTGCATTGTGTTTGCCAGGATTTTATTGAGGATTTTTGTATCTATATTCATTATGGAGACTGGTCTGTTCTCTTTTTTGGTTGGATCCTTATCTGGTTTTGGTATCAGGGTAATGCATGCTTCCAAGAATTTGGAAGTACTGCTTTCCCTTCAGATTTATTAAAGAATTTTAGAAGTAGCGGTATTAGGTCTTCTCTAAATTTCTCGTAGAATTCAGCAGTGACTCCATCAGGGCCTAGGCTTTTCTTGGTTGGCATGTTTTTAATTACATCTTCAATTTTACTGACTGACACTGGTTTATTTAGAATTTTTGTATCTTCTTGTTTCAGCTTTGGTACTTGATATGTGTTTAACAATCTATTCATTTCTTCTGCATTTTACATGTTATTAGAATACAAGTGCTTGAAGTAGGTATAGAGGACCTTTTTAATTTCTGCAGTATTTGTTGTGATTTTACCTTTTTCATTCCTAACTGCATGAATTTGAGTCTTTTTTAAAAATTTTTTCTTTTATTTTAAAGAGAATAAAACAAAACAGAACATAGCAGATCAGAACAGAACAATGGAAGCAACACAGGACTTCAAAACAGGACAACAAGAAGTCAACAGGGGCTATCACAATGTCTCTTGTTTTCCTCGAAATAGTTTTCCACACCTTCACACACAGTAAGATCAAACAAAACTAAACAGTATTAAAAAAATCAAAACAAAAGAATGAAAGCATTATGGGACTTCAAATCAAGACAATAAGAAATCAACAATGGCTACCATAATGTCTCTTATTTTCTTCAGAATAGTCGTTCATACCTTCACACATGATAAAATCAAATAATAGAAAACAGACTAAAACCAATGAAAGCATCACAGGACTTCAAAACCACATAACAGGAAATGAACAATGGTTACTATAATGTCTCGTTTTCTTCAAAACAGTTATCCATACTATCACACATAATAAAACCAAATAAAACACAACAATAAAACCAATCAAAACAAAAGAATAAAAGCATTATAGGACTTTAAATCAAGGTGATAGGAAATCAGCAATGGCTGCCATAATGTCTCGTTTTCTTCAAAATAGCTGTTCATATCATCACACATAATAAAATCAAACAAAACAAAACAGAAAAAACCAATGAAACAAAAGAATGAAAGCATTATAAGACTTCAAAACAAGATAACAGGAAACCAACCGTGACTACCATAATACATTCTGTTATGTTCAAAATAGCTGCCCATACCATCAGACACAGTAAAATCTAACAAAACAAGACAGAACAAAACCAAACCTAACACATTGTGGAAACAATACAAGAGTTCAAATCAAGACAGTAAGAAACTAACAGTGGTTACCACCTTCCCCTCCTAGGCATTTCCTTCCCTATTACTTTTATAATATCTGTTGTGCTTTTTGGATCCCACTAACTCCTTCTGTTTTTTATGCTAGGGTTCACTCATGTGAGTTCAAACTATTTTGCCCATGAACATGACCTCCAGTTGCATCCATTTACCTACAAGAGCCTCAAGATTATTCTACTTTACAGCTGCGTAGCTTTCCATTGTACGAAAATACCATCTCTTTCTTATCCATTCTGCAGTTGATGGGCAAGTTACCCTTGCTTTTTTCTAGTCTCCTGTTATGTGGAACAATTGTTTTTTCCCTTTTGATTTTTTTTCTCTCATTTGATTTTCAGTCTATGAATTTCCTTTAGAGTTAAATGTGTTTCTTATATACAGTATATTGATGGATCTTGTTTCTTGATCCACTCTCCCTGTGTTTCTTTTTATTGGTGAAATGAGGCCATCTACATTAATGGTTATAACTGGCATACATTGGTACGTCTTGGTCATGCTACCCTCCTGCTGTTGGTCCTCCACTTTTCCCCTTCATTCAATTGCCTGTCCTGTTTGTCGACCTTCTTCTGCTGCTGTTCCTGGAACTATGGTCATCTTTATGTCTCTCCAGAATATCCTTCAGGGCTCTCCATAGGGTTGGTTTGGTGGTCATGAATTCCTTCAGTCATTCTTTATCATGGAAGTATCATTTTTCCATCTATTTTGAAAGACAGTTTTGCAGAATACATCAATCTGGGTTGGAAGTTGTTTTCATTCAGGATTAGAAACACTTTACCCCAAAATCTTGACTTGATAGTACGTGTTGACAAGTCGGCCGTGATTCTGATTGGTTTTCCTTTATAGATGATCTGTTTCTTTTCTCTAACAGCCTTTATTATTCTGTTCTTGTGCTGAATTTCTGGGATCTTGATTATTATATGTATGGGTGCAGATTTACTGTGGTTATGGCTAGTTGGAGTTCTATATGCCTCACTTATCTGTATGCCAGATCCTTGTCCCATGTTTGGGAAGTTTTCTGCTATTCCTTCTGTAAATAGCCTTTTTATCTCATTTGTGTTGACCCCTGCTTCTTCTCCAATACCTATCACTCATAAATTATTTTTCTTTGTGTTGTCTTGCAGTCATTGAATTGTTATTTCCTGGTTCCTTGTTATTTTTAAGAGATCTTTCCTTTCACAATCACTAGCTGCAATTCTGTCTTCAAGGTCTGAAAGTCTATCTTCCGTCTTTTTCAAGTAGTTTTGCCAGCTTTTGATCAACTTTTTAATTTCCTTTATATCTCTTTGAATCTGTTTCATGCATTGTAATTCATTTCTATACTGTTCATTCAAGGTTTTCACCATTTTCCTATGCTCCTTTTTATCTATGTCTTATTTAGATATGCTGCACAATTCTTTCATTATTTTTGTGATTTCTTTTTTTACCTGAGACATTATTTCTAATTTGATTACAGTCTCATGAAGTGGTTTCTTTACTTCAGTTGCTATCCTCGGAGATTTCAATTGTGTGACTTCCATTTTTCTTCCATGACTGTATCTCCCAAACTTGTTCTGTGTGAGCTGGAGGTCTAAGATTACCTTTTGCTCCTTCATCTTGACATTCTCCTGGGTTCCTCCCAGCAACCTGATGGTGGGATACCAGGCACTTCCCATGTTGGCTGCCCCTCTGTGGTGTAGGGGAATGGGACAGGCACCCAGGTTCCTCTGACCCCAGGTTTACAGGAAGGTAGCAGAGCATGGGGCAGGCTTCTCCACACCTGTGCAGCTACACTGCACCTTCCTCAAAGGCCAGGGATGCATGGTGGTGGGGCTGCTTCTCTCAGCCGACATGTCTACAGTGGGATTCCTGCAATGGTGGCAGGCACACAGGTCTGTTTTTCTGATTCTCCTGGTGGGTGATGGTTGCACAAAGGAAGCGAGGGCCACCAATGGTGGCCTGCGGGAGCACGGGGCTTACCTGGCTACATGTCCCTGCTCACACTGGCTGCCTGCAGGAAGCAAGCCTTCTGATGGCAGTGGCCAACAGGCAGATGGATCTGGCAGGTTCTCTCTGCCCACCCTAGCTGCCCATGGGAAGCAAGTCTTCTGTTGGCAGCAGCCAGCCTGGATTTGAGTCTTTCCTTTTATTGATAAGGTTGGCTAAGGGCTTGCTAATTTTACTTAATCTTTCAAAGAACCAACTCTTCAATTCATTGTTCTTTGTACTGTTTTCTCAGTCTCCATAGAATTGATTTCTGCTCTGATCTTTATAATCTCCTCCCTCACACAAGCTTTCGGCTTGACTTGCTTTTCTTCTTCTTCTAGAAGTTTGAGGCTCAACATTAAGTCATTTATTTGAGCACCATCTGTTTTCCTGATATGGGTACTCATTGCTATAAATTTCCCTTTTAGGACTTTCATTGTCTCCTGTTAATTCCAGTATGTTGTACCAGCATTATTATTTCATTGCAGAAACTGTCTAATTTATTTAATTTTATCTGTGATCCACTGGTTGTTCAGAAGGGTGTTATTTAATTTCCACATGTTTATGTATGAGGTTATTATGGTTTCTATTACAATTGATTTCCAATTTCATTGCACTACAGTCTGATAATATGCATGGGACAATTTTAATTCCTTTGCATTTACTTAAGCATGTTCTAAGAGCTAGTATGTGGTCTATTTTGGAGAATGCTGTTCAGCTGAGAAGAATGCATACTCTGATGTTGTTGGGTGAAATACTGCAGACATCTACTAAAACCATTTGTTCAAAAGTTTGGTTCAGTTCTAATATTTCATTGTTGATTTTTTTATCTAGTTGATCTGTTATTTGTAACAGTGGGATATTGAGGTCCCCATTACAATTGTATTAGTGCTTACTTGATTTTTCACATTCATTAATATTTGTTTTACATAGTTGGATGCACCAGCATTTGGTACATATATATTTATGATTATTATTTCACCCTTTCAGATTGTTCCCTTTATAAGGATGTATAGACCTTCTTTGTCTCTCTTAATCAGTCTTGGCTTAAAATCCACTTTGTCTGTAAATAGAATAGCTACTCTTTTTTTTTTCTGGGTTCCTGTCACATAAAATATTGTTCTCTATCCTTTGACTTTCAGTCTATGAATTTCTTTTGTAGTTAAATGTGTTTGTTCAGTGCAACATGTTGTTGGATCTTGTTTCTTGACCTACTCTGCCAAACTGTTTCTTTTGATTGGTGAATTGAGAACACTCACACTGATAATACCCTATTTTATTTATCCATTCATCTGTTTCCAAGATTCAGCTATTATGAACTGTGCTGTTATAGACATGGGAATTCATGTATCACTATAATATGATGTTTTCAAATCTTTTGGGAAGATGCCTAGAACAACTCCAAGAACATTCAACTATTTGAAGTCATAAATTTTAAACAGATCCAAGAAAATACCAAAGCCTTTACCCAACTGCTACTTAAAAAGATAGTTTCTCTGTGACTGCTTATATCGTTTGATCTGCATGTGTGTATCTTCTAATCTGAGCAACTATTTTAAATATAACAATATGTAATATAGTGACCATTGTTAATTTCCTATCATAGTGTTTTGAAATCCTATATCATTTTTATTGTTTGGTTTTCATTGTTTTCTTTTAATCTCTTTTAATAAAAAAGATACAGTTTCTATCCTTTCCCTTGAATTTTATTTATTCATTCACCAAGTCCTCCTCACTTACTGTGCATTCCTTACTGTGACTTAGTTCAGTTTAATATTTACTTCATCAATATCATTTTATAATTAGCAATATCACATCAATGTCTCTTCTTCCAGGAAACAAAGCACAAACCTGAATGAGAGCTTTCCTTTTGACACTGGTGACAAATACATCTATTTGCAACTCATAGGACCATTTTCCACCTTATTATTCTTAGGAATATCTCTTGCAAGTGTACATGATTCTTATTTGCCAACTAAAGCTTCAGAAGCACAGTTCTGCATCACTCAAAAGTAGAAGGGCAATTATAAGTAAGAAAACCACATGGATATGATTTTTCTGTTGAATTTTACAAGCTAAAATGTACAAGAAATTATGCTAAGTGCATTCAACTAATGAAACATCATATGACAACAGATAAAATAAACATGTATTCTTTAAAGTAAAGAAGTAAGCTATCCATATGCTGTAAGGGATATGTCTATATATACACAGACTGTCTTGTGCATTTAATTTGTGTGCAGAAATGAGTCAAGTAGACTATTTTTTCATGACAGATAAAAATAAAAAGTGGTGGGGTACACTTGGGAGGGAGTTGACAATTTTCTAAAGATTATAACCCTGAGTATTCATATATTCTATCAGAAAGTAAATTCACTCCGAGGTATATATTAATGTCCAAGAAAAAGTTTAGTATATGTGCTAAAGGCCACCAGAAATATGCTGGTGGTCATAAGGGACTTGGCTTCCTACAGCAAACAAGGCACCCCAGAGGAATTCTAGGAGTATCTCATTAAAGGAGAATAATCAGGGGCTTCTATTAAGAGTTGAGAAATTGAAGCAAACAAGAATGGCCTACCATCAGAGAATGGTGGTAAAAGAGGGTCACTGCATGGCTCTGTTTATGCCTTATTCTGAGCACAGTTTATGTTCTGGTTGTCAGCAGGCCATATTTTACTTTCTTACCAATGTACTAGGAGATATATGCAAAAATTTTCATAGTGGCACAATTCATAAAACAAAATATTTTAAGAAAAGGAAAAAACATGGCCATTTAGGGGAGAATATATAAAACTTAAGATTGTTAAAAAAGGACAGGGAATGAATGGACACGAAGTTAGGAGGCAGAGATGGGACAAAAAGAGATATATATGTGGTAATATTTAGTTATAAAGTTGATGACAGTTTGGTACATTATGAAATAAAGAAATAGAGAATGTACCAGGAATAACAGTATGTTATGAATATAAGGCCTATAATTATTCTATGTCTGTAATCAGAGATTTTTAAGGCAAAAATAATAATAACCATTCTTATCTACATTCTCTTCTCCATTTAGTATTTTCAGCTATGACACAGTAGGTGCCAGTTGTGTTTATACAGAAGTTACAATGAACATGACTTTTTATTAAATGCAAATGTCACCACAAAATAGAATCAACTATTGACTTTGTGCAACTTCTCTTCAACAGAATCATCAATATGTTGAGCAAGACACAGGATTTATTACTTATGCACATCTTTCATGGGCCCTCCTGAAACACAACTAGTTTCCATAATTGATAACTAAATAAAACCTCAGTCAAAAGAACAATACAACTGAAAGAAGTTGTAAATTAAAGGGAGATAATGAAGTAAGTTTATAGTGTTCTACTCACATAGACATTTTGTCTCCTGCTTTAGTGAAAGCAATCCTTGTGCCTACTACACAGTATGAACTTGGCTTCATTTCTAAGAGAAAGGCTAGAACACCTGACATCTCTCTTTTTCCATTACATTAACTACTTTAGAAATACCTTTTGAGTCAATGACATTTGATTTTGAGTCTTGTTTTGTTTTTGTTTTGTTTTGTTTTGTACAAAATAATACCATCAGGTTCAATTTCACTATAGCAATAGGGTCTACAAGAACTAAAGGAACAAATGCTTTCAGCGAATGAGAACACAGTCAGACAATCCTATGGAGCTTTTACAGAGTTTTCAAACCATGTCAGGAAGGTGTAATCACAGTGCCAGAGACCATACAACAATGCATAATCAAAATCTAGTAGTCCATTAGAAGACCCAGGAACAAGTTCTTGTCAGCAATTCCAGTGAAGATTGGGTGATTTGCAAACAGTAGATTGGAAAAAGTCCCATGATTCTAAACCAAGATCCAGGATTGCTGCTATTTCTTTAACCCAACTACAACTGCTGAGGACTAATTACTACCATGAGAATGGGAGGTGGGTTGGCATGTAGGTTCTTCTACATTCAAATCATTGATTTCTCTTTGGCCATGGTCCAGCTCTAAATTGTGGCATAGTTAAAAATAATTCTGTAGCCTCTCATGTGATCTGAGGTAATACTATTTGAAATAAACAGGACTAATACTTTCTATTTAGTCTTCATGGAGTTTTTGATCCATTGAGGGATACAGAGGAAGAAAGCCTGCCTCACTGATGAAAACAGATAGAATAATTTGTCTTGTATTTGAGGAGACCTACACACAAAAAGCAAATTATGAGATGCTGCCTTTCCCAGGAGAGACAAAGTCATACTATAAAATACAAAACATTTCCAACAGTACTTGGTCTGCATTTCAACCTCACTCATATCCTCAAGGTGCACTTTTGTTCTGGGCACAGAAGAGTTGACCAAAGACATGGAATAGATACTTATGTCTTTTTCCTTACTCAGTGTCTTCACTTCCTCTTTCCCTTTAAAATAAGCCCCTCAGAGGAAGGATTAACAAAACACACAGAGCATCCATCAACTCCATAAACAAATTTTAGAAGATTCTCCCACCCCTTTAAATTTGTGTGCAAAATGTAATGTCTATGGGCATATGTCCACTTCTGTGAAAAGAAGATCCTGAGAACTTGGATGCCAACTTAAAATGACTATGCCTTGAGTGTTTGACCTTGAGAAATGAAGAAAGGGATAAGATAAAGAATACATATCTACCACAACTATTGCATATTTTCTTCTTAAATCACGTACAACAGTTTATTCCTCTTCCTCAACCTTTTTACTCCCATAATGTAATAGTTAGATATTGAATGTGTTAAAAATTCACCTGGAGGATTTTAGAAAACTGCACATTCCTGCATCCCACCCTATGCTGGCCTCAAGATATATACTTCATCACTCCAGAATCAAACCCAAGATTATCTGTACTTGTTACAATGGCCTCATAAGATTCTCAGGTAGAAGGTCAGAGATTCAAACTATGAGAAATATGTCATAAACCAGCATCAAGTAGGAATGTTGAACACAACACAAATTCAGGAAGTAAAGGGAAAAAAGAAATGCACCTGTTTTACTGTAGGACTTTGGAAATTTTGACTTAGCTTACTCTGAGAGCCACATAGAAATCGGGACTCCCCCCAACCCCAAGTAATTACTGTTACTTGACAGTTTCTAATCATGTTAAGATGGTTGTTATTGATGACTCTTACTACCTTTTTCTACACAATAAAACACAAAAACACAGTGGAAGAGATGAGTATATTTTGAAACAATACAGCAAAGAAAAATAATGGTAGTCATATCCTCTCATTATTTGTGTTGACTGACTACCATAGGGAACAATGAAATGCCTTTTCAATAGTTACACTGTGGTTTTAAATTGGGTTAACTCCAGCAAGTGCAGCCATGAAACAAGTAGCTATAGAGATGTAAAGGATAGAATATTTCTCCACATTTCTCTTTTGCCTTTTATTTTCCCTGTGGTCTTTAGCACTTTTCTCTTTGGAAAGGATGAAGTTATAAAAGGCATAAAAGCCTTGCTAGAAAGATTGGCAATCGTGTACATTGCTACTGAATTGTCCAGTCTATTCAATCTAAAAAAAGCTCTTCTCTTTTGTTCAGCTTGGATTGTCTCCTCTGCCAAACGTAATAGAAATATCTGGGTATAAAAATTGAGAAATTGTTCATAAATATTATGGAAGGCTTTTGGAGCTGTTTACTATTAGAGGCCTGATTTAGCAAACAGTAAACCTGCCTTTATTCTTCTTGGGATTATTTTACATTTTTCTCTTAAATAAATCACACATGGTTCAAAAAATTATACAGATTTCATAGCACTTTCTCCCCTGATTAGAACACAAGGAAACAAGTTGCTATTTTTAAGAGACAGATTTAATACTTTTTACAACACCGGAAGAAGTAAAGAATGTCAGCAATGTTATATTCTGTAGGTAACTTACTTAGCTTGCCATTTCGTTATTTAAAGTCTTTTTGCTGAACTGCCCATAGAATGCATTATTCCACTACTTTTCCAGCAGAAACAACACTAGAGACAGCATGCATGAGACGGTAAATACATTTATAATACATTCAAAAAAATAATCTCTGTTTGGAGGTTAATAACACAACACAATCAAAACCAGTGACATTTTTTGTCAAACATTTGTGAAAATACAGTTTTGAACTGTGATCTGCTACAAATTGAGTTAAAAGGTGTTATTCTAATTGTCTCTTTGCGCAATATGGCACTGATACAGAAAACAGAGCCTGCCCTGAACACATCCAGTTTACAATGTAAAAGTGGAGAGCAGATAATTCTCTTCTTCTCTTTAATAGTCGGCAAGTTTTCAACACATGGTTTCTAAGTGGGAGTACAAATTACAGAGTTGTAGTATTTGTCAACACTGGTTTAACATTTCAACAAAGCAAATCATCAATTAAAACTCATCACCACCAGTCATCCTGTTAATTGACCAAATGATTATCCTCTCTTAGTTAAGAGTCTGACATACTTGAGGACATTGTTTTCTTTGTTGCAAACCCTCTAAGAGCTGTGCTAGATCTCATCTTGGCAAAATTTCTTTGGTTTACAGGTTCACTAGAAGGGTGTCTCCTTTCTTCTTAGAGAGACCCCCCAGGAAGCTAAGCTCTATGCTCATTTCCTAACTGCGCTCCTCTTCCTCTCCCTCTCCCTCTCTTTTGGTTTCTCCCATGAAAAGGACATTCATTACATTTGTGTTTAAAGGAAGTTAGCAATTAAAAAAAAAAATCAGGCCCCTCAAATTCAAAGATCCAATCCAAAAATGGGCATCTGAGATGAATACACACTTCACAGCTGAAGAAATACAAATGACAAATAAATATATGAAAAAATATTCAGCATCGTTGGTCATTAGAAAAATGCAAATTAAAACAACACTGAGATTCCATCTTACTCCAGAAAGAATGACCAGGATCAAGAAATCAACCAGTAACAAATATTGGAGGGGCTGTGGGGAAAAAGGAACTCTTCTCCACTGTTGATAGGAGTGTAGACTGGTGCAACCACTGTGGAAATCAGTGTGGAGGTTCCTCAAAATGCTAGAATTAGAGGTCTCATTTGACTCAGTTATCCCACTTCTGGACATATACCCAGAAGAACTGAAAATATCATACCACAGCCATATATGTGCACACATGTACATAGCAGCATAATTTGTAATAGCCAAATCTTGGAAACAACCCAAATGCCCATCAACTGAGGAAAGGATAAAAAAGATGTGATATTTTAGCCGGGCATGGTGGCGCACGCCTTTAATCCCAGCACTCGGGAGGCTGAGGTAGGCGGAGCGTTGTGAGTTCGAGGCCGGCTTGGGCTACAACGCGAGCGCAAGGCCGGCCTGATCTACATAGTGCGACCCTGCCTCAAAAAACCAGGGCCAGGAGTTTGGCTCAGCAGCTTAAGCGCCTGTCTGGCAGGCGCGAGGCTGTGAGTTCGATCCCTGGTGCCACAAAAAAAAAAAAAAAAAAAAGATGTGATATTTTTATAAAACAGAGTACTACTCAGCTATAAAGAAGGATCACATCAAGACTTTTATAGGTAAATGGATGGAACTTGAGACCATACTCGTGAGTGAAATAAATCAGACTCACATGTGTACATACCCATATTGTCTGCCTAGTGTAAGAAACTGAAAGAGTAAATAAGATACAAAATCTTCAATAAATATTGTGAAAGGGTAAGAAACTGCTCAAAGGGAAAAAATAACTTGCTGAGAAAAAAGGAGAAAAGAAGGAAGGGAAAAGAAAAAAATATATAAATTTGTATATATACACTTAAGATTACTAAGATGATTATACTACTAATTCTATTAGTTTTTGGAACAAAACTGTTAATACTCACAGGATTAGATCAATTTTGTATGTCTATATCTGGTAATCTAAGCAACTCTTCTGAAGATAACTATACAAAATAACAACCATTGTTGAATTCCTATCGTTTTGAAAGCCTATATTATTATTGTTTTGGGGGTTTTTTGTTGTTGTTGTTTGTCTCTTTTGTTTCTTGTTTTTCTTGTCTTTTTTGTTTGTTTGTTTTTCCCTCTTTAAAATAAAATTTAAAAAATTAAAATAAAATAAAAAGAAAGGAAGTTAGCAAGTAGTGACCAGTTCACTATTTCTCTAAACATTTTGAGTCATACACAAGATGCAATATAAATGATCTAGTAGTATATTGTACTCCACAGTTCTCTGGAGTGTGCAACCACTAAACAATGGGCCACGTGAAATAAAATCCAACTAGCTCTAACCATAAAAATATATTCGTAACTGTTTGTGTACAAGAAAAACTGTTATCAACTCCTCACTCTACAAGGGTGGTTATATAATTCCATAAATTATAGATAATTGATAGTAATGCCTGATGATTCTTGTTTAAAGATAAGGAAATTCTGTTTTGTCTACTGGGGATTCAATTAACCACCCTCCAAATACCCCCAGAAACCAGTTTGCCTTCATTTGTAACATTAATTTTAGTATTCCTATACATGTGTCTATTTCTTGGATTTTCTTTAGGTTTTAATATTTCCCTAGTTCTCTCATGATTTTGATGTAATCTTAAACATTTTTTCATTTTATATCAATATGGGAGTCATGATTTTATATTTTTAAAGAAGTATCCTGTAATAAATGATAGATCTTAAATTGGATAGAGATATCCAATATACAGTTTAAAATTGTAGGGCTTCCTCTCACAACCTCTGCATATACTGATTCCCTGACTGAAATGTTCTTCCCACCTCCCCCTCCAGTTTCTGGACACAATTAATTTCTGATCTTCAAATTTTGGCTCAGTCATGACTCCCATAAAAAAATTTTCCTGACTATCCCTCCTTCCCAACAAGTTCAAATCTCCATGTATGTGTTCTCATCACCACATACCTCTTTTTTGCAGCACTGTAATCACTGACACTAACATCTGAAATTTCTGAATAAAGTCTGTTTTCCTCACTTGAATAAATGTTCTCTGATGGTAGGGCAAATATCTGTTGGTACAAACCACTATAACCCTAGCCCCAGTCAAGTAAGGTGCCTGGCATGCAGAAGGCTCAAATAATATTTGTTTTGATGGGGTTCACAAATTAGTATCACAAAATATGGCACTTGGAATTGGAGAAAACAGTAGAAGCAGGAAGATCTTTCTAACCCTCTCCTAACCTTTTCCCTAGAGCAAGCTAGAATTCTCTGTCTCTAAAATAGGTCACAAGACCTTATTCAAGAAGTGCCCTCCCTCTGCCTGGAGGAAAGAAGTATTGCCATTAGATCATATACTTTCTTTGCCTAATCATCTTCTTTTCTTTTTTTTTTTTTTTTTTTTTTTTTTTTTTTTTTTTTTTTTTTTTTTTTTTTTTGTATATTGTTTAAAGATTTATTGAGAATATATTACATGCCAGTGGATACCTGGTCCTCTCTGGTAGGAGCTGAGGAAAACTGAACTTGATTTCTGGCAACTACCTTTCTTTTTCTTTTTTTTAATTTTAAAGAGAAAAAACAGAAAAATCAAGAAGCAAACAAACAATTAAAAAACAACAAAAGCAAAATGATGACAATAACAACAACAAAAAATACAATGGCAATACAGGATTTCAAAACAAGATGACAGGAATTTAACAATGACTGTTATATTGTATATTGTTATCCTCAAAATAATTGCTCAGGCTGTCACAGGCATGCAAGATTGATCAAACAATAAAATTTCACTTTGAGCAGTTTCTTTCCCGTTTACTGTATCTATTGTGACTTTTGGATCTTATTTACTCTTTCAGTTTTTTATACTAGTGAGACAATACAATGTTTACACATGCAAGTTTGATTTATTTCACTTATTTAGTATGGTTTCTTGTTGCATCCATTTACCTATAAAAGTCTCAAGTTTATCATTCTTTATGGTTTAGTACTCCATCATATAAAAATACCACATCTTTTTTTATCCATTCCTCTGTTGATGGGCATTTGGGTTGCTTCGAAGATTTACCTATTACAAATTGTGCTGCTATAAACATGTGTGCACATATATGGCAATGGTATGATGTTTTCAGTTCTTCCAGGAAAACACCCAAAAGGGGAATAGCTGGGTCAAATGAGACCTCTAATCTTAGTTTTTTTAGGACTCTCCACACTGATTTGCACAGTGGTTATACCAGTCTACACTCCCACCAACAGTGGAGAAGAGTTCCTTTTTCCCCACAGCCCTGCCAGCATTTGTTATTAGTTATTTTCTTGACATCTGACATTCTTTCTGGAGATGAGATCTCACTGTAATTTTAATTTGCATTTCTCAAATGACCAATGATGAGCATTTTTTCATATATTTATTTGTCATTTGTGTTTCTTCATCTGACAATTGTGTATTCATCTCAAACGTCCATTTTTGGATTGGGTCTTTAAATTTGGGAGGCCTGATTTTTTTCAATTCTTTATACATTCTAGATAAAAGTCCTTTGTCTGAGGGACAGTTGGCAAAAATCTTTTTCCCAATCTGTGGGTTTTCTTTTCACTCTGTTGGTCCAATGTGTCACATAGAAAATTAAAGAAGAAATTAAACAACATATATAATCAAATGAAAATGCAAATACAACTTACTGGAACCTGTAGGATGCAATGAAAGCAGTCCTCAGAGGAAAATTTATAGCAGCGAACTCTCATATCAGGAAAACAGAATGAGCACAAATAAACAACCTAATACTGCACTTCAAGCTTCTAGAAAAAGAAGAACAAGTCAAACCCAAAGCCTAAAGAAGAGAGGAAATTATGAAGATCAGAGCAGAAATTATTGCAACTGAGACTAAGAAAACAATTCAAAGAATTAATGAATTGAAAAGTTGGTTCTTTGAAAGAATAAATAAAATTATAAACCCCTAGCCAACCTTATCAAGAAAAAGAAAGAAAAAAATCAAATTCATGCAATAAGAAATGACAAGGGTGAAATCACTATAGATCCTGTGGAAATTCAGAAGATTATCAATACCTACTTTGAAAGTCTTTACTCTCATAGGATCAAAAAACACAGAAGAAATGGACAGATTCCTAGAAACATATGAATTACCAAAGCCTAATCATATTTCTCCAAAACTATCCTCTCTTCATCAAACTTAGCATTAAAAAACCAGATTGTTTTATTTTGAGGGATTTCCATTTCCAAAGGCTCCCAAGTCAAATAAAACATATTCAATAATTTTTGTACTTTTCTCTTGTTAATCTGTCTTTTGTGATAGGGACCTCAGTCATAAACCTGCTGAAGGCAATGTTTCTCTTCCCCTACAGTTGTATACAGTAGGCAAGCAGTACTTCCATGGATCATTGAATAGACTAGGTTCTAAATACTCCTATCACAAATCAAAAGAATGAATCTGTATCAAAGCTGATCAAAGGAGTAATTATATTTTGATGTGTCAATGATGTAGAAAATCATGAAGATCATCTACTAAGGGTCCAAACATATTCCTTCAGATTTTAGAAGGAATCTAGATCAATATGGAACCTTCCTGAAATCCTCTGCTCCTCCAAAGTTTCTAAAATCCAAGAGAACCTGGAAATTCCTGAATATTTTTATCTAGAACAAAGGCAAAACCCAAAAAAACAACCAGTTTGAATCCTTTACTAAGTAGAAGCAGAATAGTATGTAAGAATGGTTCTCAGAGCACAGTTCCAGGCCAATAGTAACACTTGGAAATTCTCCAGCACCACCGTGGACCTACTAAATCAGAAATTTAGGAGGAGGCCCCAATAATTTAGCTATTAACAAGCCCTAAGGTGAATTTAATGCTTGTCAGAAAACCACTAGCACTGAACAGATAGTCTGGCAGTCGTCCAGACTCTACTACATGTAGACACTGAGCAAGCTACTTAAATTCACTAAACTTAAAAATATTACTCAGGAAAATGGGGATAATAATAACAAAACCAATCTCAGGAATGTGGTAAGAATTTTTAACACTGCGTATATATTGCCTAGAAATCTGACAAAGAATGGGCACTAGTAGAGTAACATCCTCTCTTATATTTATCCATCATATCATTATCATCATTACCACCACCACCATCATTTTGTCTAGACTCTTTGGAGTTGGAAGCACAGGGTAGGAAGACTAGTCCTTCTGCCTAACACAATTAACAGAGCTTGCACAGGGTGTTTAGAGATGGGGCAGAAAAGATACAAAATTGTGTATCATTGCAATGTCTAGATGATACCACAATATTTTAATCAGTGGTTGATAATTAAATATACTAATTTACCTGTGTATATTGCATAAGAGATGATGTCACAACCAAATAGCACACCCACACACATACACATACACTTGTGCATACACTTTGATCCTCACAACCTGAGAGCTCTTATTTTGTTTAGACAAGTTAGTGGACATGCCCAGAATCTCACTGCAGGTAGTCCCAGTTATCTGAACATCAAGAACTTGAACCCAAATATTGCAATTCCAAACCCAATGCTTTTCTCTCTACTCCTCTTCACTTATGCTTTTGTTTGTGCATTTCCATAGGGGGGAAAAAAACACTCACCAGACACACCATAGAGTTTAAAAAAAAAAAAAGCCCGACATTCTTTAGAGTGTTTCTTGGACCCTTTCGATTATCTTTTGTTACAAAGTTCACATTTAAAGGGGTTCTTTAGATTGTAATTCATTAATAAAGTCCACATTTAAAGGGGTATGCCATATTTTTTAACTGTTAGCAGTAATTGGCCCTTTCTTCTATATGTTTGTTTGATTTTTAAATATATATTGATTTCATGCTGACTGAATTTATTTGACATCACCCTCTTAGAGACTAATTTTCTATATAACTATTTTCCTCTACTTCTAAAATATGGCCACTTTTATAACTGTGCTCTATCTTTTCTGACCCAAGTATTCATAAAGTACCTTGCCAGGCACTGTATGAGGCACTGGACACAGCAGTGAGTAAGCCAGTTGTGACACTTGCCATCCTGAAAGACTGGAGTCCTCAGCCAATAATAAAATAGCAAATAAAAGGAAATAGGTGCAGATTCTGGTGTCATCATGGATGGGCTGAAGATTTACCTCAGTGGCCTAAAGTGCCTGCCTGGCAAGTGCAAGGTCATGAGTTCAATCCCCAGTACCAAAAAAAAAAGAAAAAAGAAATCTGAAATCTGGTGTCATCATGTAACATCAGCAGGGACAATGATGAAATAGTGAACAACACACACTATGAGGGCTGGAGAAGTCCAACAGAATCACTCCAGACAGGGTGGCCAGTAATCTACCTGTCTCTTCAGCAAAAAACACAAAAAGTGTGTCTTGAGACAGAAGGCCTAACATGAAAATCCAATACGAGGAAATGCGAGCTGAGAGAGTGCATGAGCAGGAGTAGGATTAATATTAGGATTCGATTCAAAGGGTTTCTTTAGCACACTTTTCATATAAATATACTTCATGTTTCTATCCCTATTAGTATATATTATTAATATATATAATATAGTAGTATATATTTAAATATAATACTATATCATATATATTTAATATATATTAAATATATTATATACTAAATTTAACATAAATATAGAAGTTGGGTCCATTTATAAAATTTCAATTCATAACCAAATGAAACAGCTACTGTCAAAAACCTGCATCCAACAGAAATTTAAAGAAATAAGGTACTAAAAGGTAGAAAGGAATAGAGAAGAGAAATAATTATTCAGTGCTTTATTATGGTCCAAGCATGGAACTGCATGTTTTAGCATAATTTACTCAGTCCATAACATAAGTCCATGCTTAGGTACCAACCACGTTTTAAAGAAAATCCAATTTTCAGTAAGATGAGCTTATCTCACCAAGATCTCTCAGTTGGAAACTGACACATCACAACATGAAAATCTGATCTATATCTTGCCCATTGTGGAAAGCAGTAGTCGGCACACCTCGGGCAACAGGCAGCGTTGAACAGCCACCTTTTTATATAGCTACAAACTAAAAATGATGCAAAAGCTATATAAAATTCAAATTTCAATGCCCATAAGTATAGCATCAGTGGAACACAACCAGTTACCTATTGCTCTGGCTGCACTCACTCTACAAGTTGAGGAATTGCAGAAGAATCCATAGGGCCCCAAACCTAAAACACTTACTGTCTGGTTTTTTCAGAACAAGTTTGCTAAGCCCGCAGGTCAAGAAAAGGAGCCACAGAAATAAAAGTCACAAACAGGAAATGTTAATTCAAATATGAGTGACAAAAACATATGCAAAGAATGGTCATTAAATGTCCAGGAAAGAATTTACCTAAGGGTGGTTACCAGCGGCACTACTTTTTCATGTTCACAGGGAGCCCTTTTTCTGGCTGTATCTCCTAGGGAGAAGACTTGAGTCAATCTCCTAACACTGGCTTATCACATCTCAACTTGAGCCATGCTGCCTTCCAGCTTGCATTCTCAGAATGTAGGCAACACCATGTCTCCACTCTTGCATTCTTCGGCTTAACGGGTTGCTGAATACTATGGATTTTGTTCCAGGCATGTTTTCAAACTGTTTTTGTTTATTTCCCACTATTCAGTCCTCTCTACATTCTGGTTCAAATGAGTTGCTCAATTATGAAAATGAATTCTGTAAACAGCCTGTTCTGGGTGGATAGTTGACTCACACCATGAAGTTCAAACTTTTTAGTTTAAAGGAAAAACAGATCTTCTTTTTTTCAGTCTCTGGCTACAAGGTTGAAGGTTAAAGGTTATGCATTATTAAATATTTCTAGTTTTTCCAGTATTGTACAGACAAATACATAACAGGTTGATCGCTGTGTGTTCTTTGCTATTTGTATATGATGCCTCTCAATTATTAGATCATTTTGTACTTCTCAAAGGTGAACTGCAAGTCAATGTTTAGAGCACACACGTATGTCAAAGATGGTCTTCACCTTGCAGGAAAAAAAATACTCCATTTCAATGGAAAACTTCAGATTACCTACAGCACACCTTTCCCTGCAGTCTAATTTTAGCCTTACTCACTGTCTATGAGCTATTTTGTACCACTTGTAAATTATAAATAACTGATAAAAACTTACACATTCTGTACTGAAAGATGGTGACCTTAACTGACATCCTTCCCATGGTAGAAAAGCCAGTTTCATCCCCATTTGCAACTCATCACATTTGTTTACTTCACACACACTTACCATGTTTGACTCTTTCTTTGAGCCAGTTATAATATCTGCTTGGTTCTCTCAAATCATGTATGTAAAATAAAAATATTTAGCACATGTTCACATATACATCTTACATGACTCATGATTTTACCACTTTATAAAAACTATCTTTTAATGACCTATAAGTTTGGTAAGAATTCATATTTATGAGTTGGAGATGTAGCTTAATGGTAGATCACTTACCTAGCATGTACAAGGCCCCATATTCAATCCCCAGCACTGAAGTTAAAAACAAACAAACAAAAAAAAGGACTCACGTATTTCAAATGCTAGTTTTAAAAACGTTAAATTTTGAGTGATATTTATCTTTAATATGAATTTAGTTGTAATATTAGTTTAAATTATGCAAAAAATGAAACATGAGAAATAAATATTTTGCTGTTTTAATGCTTTTTAAATTGCACGAGACAATCATTGTACAGAGGCAAGAAAGAGATGTTAAAATGATAAGGAAAACTTTATTGAGGACTTTTGCAATAGGAATACTGCAAAATAGAAGACAGATCGGGTTCACCTCCAAATGCAACACATATGACGGAGATTTAGCCAGTATTACAGCAGATAAGGGAATCAGTAGACAGAAATCACTGAGAGGAGTAGGGGAATTCTTGCTAACTTAATCCTAACAGGATTTTTGCTAAAAGTAGGCCATAAGCAAGGATAGAGGGAGGAATTTAATTGATATCAAGGGTGATCAGTTACCACTTAACAAGATTCTTGCTAAAATTGGATTAGGCAGGCCAAAACCTGAAGAAGAGGTGCTGAGGTCAGGCCAAAAGAATACCAAGTGGAGGAAGGGACTCAGAGGACCCCAGTTAAAATTTGTTAAGAGAAAGAGTCTTTGTCATAAGCAACAGAAAATTTATTAGAGGACAAATGACACAATTCAACAATTCTCATTCTCAAAGAATATACAGTTTAATGATAAAGGACAAAAATAAGTCATCACAACTTAGCCCAACTACCTCGGTTTGAATTTGCAATGACAATCACATTCCCAGAAGGAATAAGAAGTTGAAAGTTGTTTCAAACTCTATAATCTAATTATAAACTAAAAAATTACTTGGCAATATACCTATAATCTGGTTATCCAAAAGACATTCCAGCAACCCAGGTGTCCTCTTGGTGATATAGATGCTCAGCCCCACCTACTAAATCACAGTTTGCATTGTATCAGGATACCCCAGTCCTCCAGCACTCAGGAGGCTGGTAGGAGGAGCATTGTGAGTTCAAGGCCGGCTTGGGCTACAACGCAAGCGAAAGGCCGAAGTTGTGAGTTCGATCCCCAGTGCCGCAAAAAAAAAAAAAAAAAAAAAAAGATACCCCAGTCCTGATGCATAATAAAGTTAGAGAAACACTGATCTAAGGCCTAAAATTGTTAGTACATTCCTTCAATTGCCCCATACTTTTGTACAATTAAATACAGTGGTTTCTTCTGAGATTAACAATGCACAGGACAGAGATACTACATTGTCACCCAAGGAAGTAGGCTGCAATTCTACCCTGGTAGAGAAGCAGGGAACAAAAGTTTCATGTTGCTCATTTGGGTCTTGTGAAGAAAGTCAGAGTCAGGTAGAAAGGGCAGAGTGTGCAGAAACTAGAATACTGTGGAGCCATAAAATTCTATCACCAAAAGGTTGAAAACTCTCAATTATACTTACAGTATACAGGAGCTGAGAGTGCAGCTCAGTGGTTAGTGGGCTTGCCTGGCATGTGCAAGGCCCTAAGTTCAACTCCCAGTGCAGGAAAAAAATTAACAAAGAGAAAACTATACTTACAGTATGCATACTTGTAGGAGACAATTTGAGTGAGTCTCCTTGAATGCAGAACAATTGCTGCAACTTTGATCATATAAAGACTTATTTCCTTATACTGATATATACAGAGTTGACTATGGTATTTCCTTCTCTCTTCAGTTGGCTCTAAGCATTGCAAATAAGGCTAGCTGAGGTACTGGTATATAATCTCTAAAGCCATCCGACAGTCTCCTGTTTCCTTGCATAGTGCTCTCCATAAAATATATAGGCACAGTGGGATGGTAGAGCCAGTGAGCTCCAGGAATGTCAACTGGGTATGAGCCTTGAGATAAAGAGGCTATGAGTCCACAGGGCACAAAGTTTACATATCAGAAACTGAAGCAGCAGCCTCCAAAAACAATTCAGTTGCTACCTTGATTGGGTTATTCAGATTGATTCCTCTGCATATCTTTATCTCTGCATTTTGCAGAGATGCCTTTTTCACTACCTGGATAGCCAGTTCAGGTTACTCACATAGTTCCTGTCATCCTCACTGTCACTCATCCTCGAGCCACCCTCTTCTTCACAAGATAATAAATGCTGGGAGAGGCTGAGGATCAAGGCCTTTGTCTGCACAGCCTCATGAGGATTGGACTCAGGACCCCTTGGCTGCCCTTAACTTTGAATATGTCTTGGTGTCTTTACTCTCGCCATGGGTTGCACTGGAGGTGGTAGATTGGTATTAACTTGCTGGGATTCCAATAACATCTCAGTGGGATTATAAATATAACTTCTTGGATTGTGACGAAGACTAGAGAAAGGATTACAGTATTTGGATTACTGTACTTAATATTTGGGATTACGATACATACCCAATACAGTATTGGTTAATAAGGCCAGGGATATAGCTCAGCCACACAGCGCCTGCCTTGCAAGCATGAGATCATGAGTTCAATTCCCAGTACCAAAAGAAAAAAAAAAAAGTAATGCTTAAATAATGATACAACTATACAAGAAAATACAATAAAGCCATTAAAGCAAGGTCACCTTTTGTGCACCAATATATGATGGTCTAAATGTACAATGGGAGGATTGAGATGGCAGGCAACAGTAGAAGCCAGGAGTAAATCACAGCTTCTTTGGGGCCTGGAATTGAGATACCTGGAAAACAACTTAGTGAGAAGAGAAGAGGTCTGGGAATCATGAAAGAACCAACAGGACAGCTAAAAATCATGGAGAAACAGAAGACAATGCACAATAAAGAACGAAACAGTCTGGAACACTAACTCCAGCTCCCACGGAAGGGGAAGTGACCCTGTAAACACAAAGTGAGGACCGGGTTCTCAGTGATAAACAATGGGTGAACATGTATGTAGCACTATCCTCAAGAAAAGACCTTGGCTATTGTGAGCTGCAAATACAGTGTGAGGTTTCACTCTGAAAGTGATTCCTTCTATTTGGCAGGCTAGCATTGGAGAAGAATTCCATGGCAGCATCCACTAGAGTTAGAAGTGATATAATTAGGTGTCATTTTGAGAAGGGGTTTGTTATTTAAAACTGAACTACTCTGAGAATCAACAGTCACAGAACTACCACAATTCAGGGTCTCTGGAGTGACCCTACCACAGTAAATGGGTGAGCGATAGCTACAAAGACAGTCACAGAGAAGGAAGGACTGGTCTCAGAAGCTCTGAGAAGTTTAAGCAGTGGTGAGTTAAAACTGTGGAGGACATTGTAGTCCCACCCTCCGTGGTGAGGAGCCAGGTCTGTCACATGCAATTTCCTGAGGATACTAGTCTGAAAGTGCTAGGATTAAGTCCAGGGAACTGCTTGGCTCCCCTTATTGCCTCCTTATAGCACAGAGCTCGATGGTCTGTTTGTTTTGCCTGTCTGCCAATGTTATCGGTACTATGTCTCTACTTGGATATCTGCCACATCTCTGGGTATAAGAAATGGGGTTAATCTGGAGCAAGTGGGGCACTGCACAAGCCCAGAGGCCACAAAACTAGTCAAGAATATCAGTGTCTCAAAGCACATAGGTGAACACAAACACTAACAGCTGTTGGAATAAATATAGCCTTAAGACAAAAAAACACATCATTAACTAACCCCACGCAGTGGCAAAGGTAGGGCAGAACTTGGTATTTACAAAGCAAAACGTGGGCACGAAATACAACAGGCCCCAGCTGTGATTCATTATGCCTCCCCTACATCTGGTGGGCTCCAATACCACAGGCCCTGGAAGGAAACTGCCCACCCAAACATAAGAGTACAGAGGACTATTCTAGACTAAATTCTTTCTTTTTCTTTTTTTCTTTTTCCTTTTTTTAGTGGATGGGTGGCACTCTTGCTCTTTATTTTTCTTCTTTTTCTGGTTTTTTTTTTTTTTTGCCTATATTAAAAATAAAATAAATATTTTATTTTTTTTACTTTTGCCTAATTCTATTTACTTTTTTATTCTTTAATTGGATTTTTATCTCATTTTTCTAACTTCATCTTCTTTCTCTTTCTAAAATTTTACTTCTTCTAGTTTTCTGCTCCATACCACTTCATGTTATTATTATTATTATTATTATTATTAACCTTCATTATAGCTTTTATCTAGGTGTCCCCCCAAAGTCTCACATACACTAGTTGGGGCTTTTAGAGGTGGCTGGACCTAGACTGTGTGATGTTGAGATTAAGGCTACATGGTTACTTAACTAATTCACTGATTGGTTTGGCATAATTCTGAGTAGGACTAAGGGTGCCCCACCCTGGGTGGGTGCTACCTGACCTGATGGTGTGTGGCTCAGATAAAACATAAGGGACAGAAAAGAGGCTGCTGTAGTCATCACTTGCTGCTGCTTCACTACTCTGCTGCTGTGCTGCCTTCTGCCTGCCATGAATTGTTTCTCTTCTATAATGCCCCTCCATAGTGCTACTCTGCCTTGGAGCCAACCAACTACAGAATGAAACCTCGATGAACTATGAGCAGAAATAAACCTTTCTTCTTTTAACTTTGGATGTCTGGTATTTTGTCTCAGCAATAAGAAAAGTAACTAAAACAACCTTTTATTAATTTTTAGCTATTTAGTTTATGTTATTATTACTGATTTCTTTTCAATTGTTAATGGCGATATAGTTGCTGCTTTTAGTAAACCTTTACTGTATGTCAATATCTAAATTGTCTTTGAATCCAAATTAGTATTGCTGACTTCTATTGTTAATTGTGACACAGTTCTTGCTTTTAATTGGTTTTCACTGTATGTCAGTATCTGGCTTTTCTTTGTCACTGATATTACTATGATTTGTTTTCTCCTCTATGAGTGATGCAGGAGGTCAAGCCTTTAAAAGAAGACTGGACACTAAGAAGATCCTCAAACAAAAAACAGAAGAGATATATATCCCAGGAGTTGCACAAATCTCAATATAGAAACACAAGAAGCACAAAAAAACAAGGCAATTGGACCCTTGCAAATATCCACAATTAATCTGTAACTAAATGCAAAGATACTGAACAGGATGCAATGTCAGATTCAAAACACTGGTTTATAAAATGGCTGATGACTTCAAAGAAAAGACAAACAATGAATTAAGGAAGACAATGCAAGTTATAAAGGAGCGAATCAACAGAGACTCCGAAGAAGAATCAAACTGAAATCCTGGAAACAAAAGGCACAGTAAGTTAAAAACAAATTTTTACTCAGTGCACAACAAATTAAAAAAAAAAAAAAAGACTCAGTCCAGGGATGTAGCTCAGTGGCACAAGCTCCTGCCTGGCAAGCACAAGGTCATGAGTGTGATCCCTGGTATGGAAAAAAAAAAAAAAAAAAACTCAGAAAAATCTCATAAATAAAATCAAACAGAAGATATAATTTCAGGACTTCAAGATAAGGTTGAGGAACTATTATATGCAGATACTAAGAAAGAAAAAAATTGAAGAAATTATAAACAAAATATCCAAAAACTCTGGAACCAAATTGAACTAAACATTTGAATTTTTGGTGCAGAAGGTATTAAGGTTCAGACTACTACCACAGAAAACTGATTTAATGAAATAACAATATAAAACTTACCAAGTCTTGGGAAAGATACAAACATACAGGTACATGTATTTAGAACCCCAAAAAGGCATGATTAGAAAAGAACCTCCCCTTGGCACATTATAGTTAAAATGGCAAGAATACAGAACCAGGAAAGAATATAGTAAGCAGTAAGGGAGAAACACCAAGTCACTTATAGAGGCAAACTCATCAGAATAGCTTCAGACTTCTTTGCAGAAAACCCTGAAGACCAGGAAGGTATAGAACAATGTATTTCAAACACTGAAGGAAAACAACTGCCAACGTACACTACTATAGCCTGCAAAGTTATCCCTCAAAATAGAATGATAAATAAAGACCTTCCAAGATAAGCGTTACCTAAAGAAAGATATTTTACAAGACTCCTACCTACAGAAGAGGAAGACTAGAAAAGGTATTAAGAATTACAAAAAAATCAAAACTCTTAACAACAACAAAATGACAGGAATTAGTACATACCTTTCTATAATAACTCTGAATGTAAATAATCCTAATTCCAAGTAAAAGACACAAACTGGCAGACTAGATTAAAAAATAAGACCAAACACTTTGCTGCTTTCAAGAAACAAACCTCAATAGCAAACACATGCACAGACTGAAGTAAAAACTAGAAAACAATATTCCATGCAAATGTAACCCAAAAACAAGCAGGAGTAGCTGTGCTTGTATCTGACAAAACAGACGTCAAAATTATAAGACACAAAGTAATCCACTATATATTGATAAAAGAAACAATCCACCAAGAAAATGTAACAATTGTAAATACATATGTACCAAACATCAGTGCACCCAAATTCATAAAACAAACACTCCATAAAGGGATATTTGAATTCAATACAATAACAGCAGGTAACTGAAGTCACTCCATTCTCACCAACAGATAGATAATCCAGACCAAAAACAAACAAACAAACAAACAAAAATCATAGAGGAACATAAGGGTTAAACTACCCCTTAGATCAAATTGACCTAACAAATGTCAATAGAACATTCTTTCCAACAACTACAGAATACACATTTTTTTCAGCAGTTCATCAAATGTTCTCCAAAATAAATTATACTGTAGGTGATAAAACAAACCAAAACAAATACAAAATAATGGGAAAAATTTGCATTTTATCAGATCATAATGGAACAAAATTAGAAATCAACAGCAAGAGAAAGCCACAGATGCTATACAAACACATAGAGATTAAACAATTCACTTTTGATCCATCAGTGAGTCACTGAAAAACTAGGAAAGAAATTTTTTAAATTCCTTGAATCAAATTAAAATTGAAACACAGCACACCAGAATTTCCAGGATAGAGCAAAGGAAATTCTAAAGAGGAAATTTATAGTTACAATACCTACAACAAAAAATCAAAGAGATCTCAAAACCTAATCATGCACTTCAAGATTCTGGAAAAATAAGAACAAACTGAAACCAAACCTGATAGAAGAAAAGAAATAATAAAGATCATAAAGACAAGGCGGGCGTGGTGGCCACGCCTTTAATCCCAGCACTCTGGAGGCTGAGGTAGGCGGAGCGTTGTGAGTTCGAGGCCTGCTTGGTCTACAAAGCGAGCGCAAGGCTGGCCTGAGCTGCATAGTGCGACCCTGCCTCAAAAAAACCAGGGCTGGTAGTTTGGCTCAGTGCCTTAAGTGCCTGCCCTGGCAGGCGCAAGGTTGTGAGTTCAATCCCTGGTACCACCAAAAAAAAAAAAAAAGATCATAAAGACAATGAAGTAAGAAATTCTTTGAAAAGATAAACAATATTGATATTAGCATAGGAAATAAAAGCAACAATCAATAAATGAGACTGCACCAAACCAAAACATTTCTCCACACCAAGGGAAAAAACCAACAGAATAAAAATACCTTACAAAGTTGGTGAAAATCTTTCCCAGGTACTCTTCTGACAATGAATTAAAATGTAGAAAATATAAATAACTCTAAAAACCTACTGCCAAACTATAAAATATTGACCAATCAATAAATGGGCAAGTGACTTGAACAGCTCTTTCTCAAAAGAAGTACAAATGGTCATGAGTATAAGAAAAATGTTCAACATCATTAGTCATTAGGGAAATGCAAATCAAAACTACACTGAGATTCCATCTCACTGCAACTGGAATGGCTATGAAGAATAAAAAAAGCAATAAATAGTGATGAAAAGGCAGGGGAAAAAGAACTTTTCTATACAGCTGGTGGAAATGTGACTTTATACAGCCACTATGGAAACCAGTATAAAGGTTTCTTAAAATATTAAAAACAGAGCTACCATATTAGCCAGTTATACCACTCTGTGGTATATATCTGAAGGAATTAAGGTTAACACACCACAGAGATACCTACACATGTTTATTACACAACTGCCAAGATATAGAACCAGCCTAGTATCCATCAACAGATGAACAGATAATACATAATAGGGTATTACTCAGTCATAAAAAAGAAATACTGTCATTGGTAGGAAAACAGACAGAACTAAAGATCATCAAGTTGAGTGAAATAAACCAGGCTCAGAAAGACAGATACTGAATGTTCTCCCTAACATATGGAATCTAAAAAAGAGGACAAAAAAGTAGAAGGAAGACAAGAAGAGAGGAAAGAAGATGCAGTGGGGGATGGTTTCAATGAAAATAGATGCACATATGAAAAATGTTTAATTGCTAACTACATGCCAAAATGGTATTATTTTATTTTATTATTATTAAACAAAATTTATCGTTAAAAAAAAAAAACATAAATACAATATAGACCAAACAAAATACAGGCACACCTAGGTGTGGCCTATGGTGGTAGGTGTCACCAGTTTACAATGTGTCCTAACACCTTCCCTCTGGGGAACCATGCAGATTTCTCTTTCTGTTGTACCCAAATTAGAGGGTGCTTGAAAGAAAAAAAAAATCTCTTTTTAAAAACCTCAGTCATATTTTGACTTGCTTTGATAATTTGGACAATTCAGAAAACTATTTATCACTTCAAAAGATTCTTGCTAATGATTATGTTTGCTTAAGGACTAAAAATGACCTTAGTATATGTGTTTCTGTCTGTCAATATGTGTGTCTGTATATCTGTGTTATTTCTAAAGACTATTTTTTGTTATAATGTCTCTGATGCTTTGGTGGTAGAAAGTTCAAAGTACCACCAATGGGCAGTAATTCGCTATATTTCATAGAATGTATGTGTATACAGTCCATTATATCTATGGAATTTATTTGCAAAACATAGCTCACATTTTCCAACAAACTTTCAGTGAAAGAAACTTTCATAGAAAAAAACACAAATTTCCTACCACTCTGCCCTGTAAGAACCTAAAGATACTATTAGGCTATAAAAAAGGAAATTGAGAGATATATTTAACATTTAAAAGTGACTCCTTTAGCAGGAGATTTGGGCACCCAACCAGGTTAAAGAAACGTAACTTTATACACATATCTTCACAGTGCCCTTAATCCAGACTTCACTCCTCATTTAAAGCCCAGTGCCCCCTGAGTCATCACAGCCAGCATGTCCCTTCTAACTTGTCATCCTGTGTGTTACCTACTCACGGCCCTCTGTAGTACTCTGGCCTCTGACTGTGTGATCACTTTATTTAAGCAAATGGCAATTGGAAAAGAACTCTTCTTAGTGAACCATGACCCGCAGTATTTGAGAACTTAGGTGAAGACCCCATGATACTCACATAAGGTTGATGGGGATGAGGGCAGTATCTCGACTAGAGGCTGGATACAGAACAGACAGAAGAGATGTAGGTGCTAGGAAAGGTTCCATCTCATATATTACTCCATCTAATACATGGAGTCAGTCTTCACATCGCTTTATGCTTTCTGTTCTGCTTCAGTAACATTAAAAATAGATTAGAACGCATACAAGACACACAGCCACTGATTTACAGTGACGCAAAATAAGTACAACCAACAACACTTACAGAGTCTTGAAAAAACCACCATGATAAAACAATTATACCATAATGCCAAGGAAAGAGACATTCAATTACAGATGTAATTTATATGAGCAAATACAATCATTTTGAATACACAGACATGTCATTAAATATAGATTATCAGAAAAAGATTTACAAAGCAAAATTTATCTCCTCAAAATTTATTATGAGGGGGGGCCCATGATTCTACCTTTAACAGCCTAACTGTTGGTTAACTTATCTTTTCTACTTGTTAATTTTAGGAAATTATTTGCACACATTTCTCAGGCTATTCTGATATATTAAAGACCTTGAAAATGTATCTGTGTAAAGAAATTAGCTATTTAGATGTCACCATGCATTTCTATGTACCCACCTATAGCGAGTTGATTATGAAAGCACTAATTTGCAGAGCAGATCTTCTAGAATGTTAAAGGTAGGAACCAGGTACTTGAGTTCTAGTCTCGGCGGAAAGTACTATAGAATCTTGGAGAAAACACAAAATTATGTTTGTCTATGTCCTCATTTATTAAATGACAAGAAGATGGAGATCACAATTGGGGCTGTCATGAAACTCATGTGCAAGCTTGAGAAAAGAATGAAGAACATGATATCGTGAAAGGAATTAGAAAGATAAGCAAAGCCAGCAATATATATAAAAATCTTATAGTCTGTCACATAAACACATAAAAATAAAAACTAAAAATAAGCAACAAGTAATAATTAATGTAATTCAAATAATTTCAACCAAATTCTCCCTTAAAGAAACATCTGGTGGCTTCCATTCTTCCCTGACAGCAAATTGACCCCTCCTTCAAAGTCACCAAAGGGTGTGCTAGGAAATTTTTCATTAAGTAATGAGCACATGACCTGTACCAGCAACCCAACTTGATCTGAAAACACAGGATCTATCATTTGAATGATGGGGTCCCCTCCAAAATTCATGTTGAAACTTAATCTCTAATGCAATGGCACTAAGAGGTACCTTTATTGGGAGGTGATTAAGTCACAAGAGTACAGCCCTCACACTTAGATAAGAGGTAAAAGTTGCTTTCCTAACCATTCTACCTTGTGAGGACTCAGCATCTGCCCCCTTCAAAGGCTGTAGCAATAAGGTGCCATTCTTGGAAGCAGAGCAATCTCACCAGATGGGAACCCTGCAACACCTTGATGTTCGTCGTCTCAGCTTCCAGAACCAACCATGAGAAACAAAATTCCACCACTTATAAATTAGTCTCTAGCATTTTGTCACAGTAACATAAACAGACTAACACTGTAGGTAACTAATCAGTTCCCAAATTAGTTGTTGAGTATTTTTTTTCTTTTCTTTTTGTTTTTCCTTCCCTCCAGTATTGGTGTTTGAAGGCATTCTATCACCAACCTATAGCCAGAGCTCCCCTGGGGCATTTTTCATTTTGAGATAGCGTCTAAGTTGTCATGCTGGCGTCAAACTGGTGATCCTCCTGCTATAGACTCTTGAGTATCTGGGATTACAGGCATGAGACGCCACACCCAGATACTAGTAGGTTTTTAACACCCCTTGGAACTGCATAGAGTAGTAACCAAGATCTCTTCTGATCTCCTGCATTGGTTTGCTTTCCCACAAGTGGGGTAAAATTCCTGACACCTGAAAAGAGAGACATTTGTTTTGATTCACAGTTCCAGAGATTTCAGTGCACTGTTAGCTGTCTGCAAGGCAGAAACATGATGAAAGGATGCGGAAGAGGTCAGGGACTGGAGAGTAGTCCTCAAGGTCATGCTCCCATGACCTATACCCTCCAGCTAGGCACCACCTCCTAACAGCCCACGCACCTATGAGGTGAGTGTGCTCGCAATCCAATCACCTCTCCAGGAGTCTCTTAATCCAGTCATGATAATGATCAAAATTAACCGGTACATTTTCCTACAGTAAATTATAACTGAAAAATACTAGTATCTCAGAGTGCTCAATATAATTAAATTGTGATAAATGTTTAGATAACTGGTGAATGTATTGAATCAAAAAGCTAACCTTAGGGGAAAGATAAAGGTTGACCTGGGTTTTAGGTTTCTCTAGGACAGCAGTGGCAAGCCTACAACACACATAACACATATTAATCCATGAGTTGTTTTTTCCCAAGTGAAACTTCAGTATTCAAGTTTAACTGCAGTGTTGGCACTTTCCGATGAGTAAGTGGGTTTTGAGTTTGCAGTTTGGGCACTTGTCTGTATAAGGTTCGTATAACTGCTTGAGGTTGTATGCATGGCAAAGAACTAAAACACCTGAAGAGCTATTTCCACGCTTTGAGTCATGAAAGCCCATGGTGGGATCTGAGTTTACCAAATCATCTGTCTAACAGAAGAGCAATTCCTGCCCTATTGATGGTAGCCAAGTGCTGCAATCATGGTATTCAAAAGACAGCATAAAGATTTACTTGTTTTGTCACGTGCAGATGTTGTTTTTCCATCAGGGAGCTTACTGTATGAACCATACAAAGAAATCAACACCCGGAGAAACATCGATTTCTAGAAAATCACAACACCTCTTCTTTTTAGTAACACTTTTTTTCTAGAACAGATGATCATTTAAATAATTTCTAGATAGTTACTTATTGTTATTGACATATAATAATTGTACATATTTGTAGGATATACTGTGCTAATGTGATACAAGAATATAAAATGTTATGATGAAACCAAGGCAATTAGCATTTCCATCTCCTTAAACATTTATTATTTCTTCATGTTATGAACCTTCAAACTCCTCTCTTCTACTTCTTTATAAAGTATATAATAAATCACTGCAAAAAAAAAACACTATACCATGGTGTAAGACTAAGTTTGTTCCCCTATAGAACTGTATTTTGTTACCCATTGTCTAACCTCCCTCTATCTCCCTCCCCTCCCTTATTAGCACATTTTCTCACGGATCTGTCATTACAACAACTTAATCTTAATGGCAATATATCTTGAAATTATTCTAATTTTGGAGAACCACCTTTAAAGGTCTGTACTTTATAAAGCTTTCTTTTTTCAGTTCACTTAAAAATCTGTAATACACCCTCCAGGCTGACTGGAAACTAAATTTCACAGGTTATTCCATATAAATGTCTTCTTCAGCTTTCCAGATATCATCTAACCAGTTACCTTGTCACTGACCCAGCAGCATGTTTGAATGGACAAAGACTGGCATGATGCCAAAGAAGCTTAAACACCAGGGCACTCCGACACAGGACCTGGGAGTGCTGAGCACGCTTCCGACTCAGTGTTTTCGGTACAGTGAGAACCCCTGTACCTTTTCTGGTAAAGATATCTTCAAAAATAAGAAACCAAATCACTTAATTGAATCATTGAAATAAATATTTACCTTTATATCAAATTTTACATTCATAACTTTTTATTCTTTTTCTTAAAGGCTCCCAAATTGTATGACCTTTTGACCCTATAACCTGACTGTCTTGACACAAGAGTAATTGTATAGAAGTACTTTCTTAATTTCTACTCTCCATTGATTAAATTTTCAATAAATAAGGAAACTCCTGGTATTTAAAAATACATGAGGAAGCCAGGTGTGATGGCATACGCCTTTAATCCCAGCACTCGAGAGGCTGAGGTAGGAGGAGTGGTGTGAGTTCAAGGCCGGCTTGGGTTACAACGCAAGCACAAGGCCGGCCTGAGCTACACAGTGCGAACCTGCCTCAAAAAAAAAATAAAAAAAAAACCAGGTCTTGGAGTTTGGCTCAGTGACTTAAGTGCCTGTCTGGCAGGCGTGAGGTTGTAAATTCAAT
Organism: Dasyprocta punctata; assembly: GCA_004363535.1. NCBI lineage: Eukaryota > Metazoa > Chordata > Mammalia > Rodentia > Dasyproctidae > Dasyprocta > Dasyprocta punctata. The sequence continues at coordinate 36,175 of RJWM01008717.1, forward strand.
CCCCGGTGCTGCAAAAAAAAAAAAAAATACATGAGGAGGGGGGTAAAAAGTGATTTCAAGTGTGTATATTTAAAATTTGCAATTTGGTTATGTATTTTACAATACCAAAATATAAAATGAAATAAAACCTGCACAACTTTTGGCCGCTTTGGCATTTCTCTCCACTTACTTAAAACTTTCAGATGGGTAGGATATCTGGATTCTGAGAAGTGTCTATCACTACCATTCCCCACAATAGCAGGTCAAAGTGGATTTTTCTTGTTTAGACTAGTAAACTTAAAAAAATACATATTTTTCACATGATTGATGTTTGCCTTTAACAAAACAACCCCCAATTTTTTTCCCAAAAAGTATTAGGAAACAGATCAGCAGGCCCACTGGACTCTGAAGCAATGTAATTAGGTAGTCTAACACTATATTTTGTCAAAAAATTCTGACAACCTAATAACCAGATTGTCATTAGATAGACATTAAAAAATGATACCATGTTTGCTCCAGCATTTAAAATACCACCACTTTTTGAGGGATTTTGCTCTGCTAAAATTTTTTTTTTAAATGGTTCAGGCATACACTTCCGTGTTCTAGATAGTGTCAAAGTGAATATATTCCATATAAGGAAATTATGTTTTGACTGAAAATTTGAGAAAGAATTCTTAGGACTACCTGTTTTATTTTAGTCATTAAACCCCTCAATGTCCAGAAGGAAAATATGAAAGGGAATGCTAATAACAATGTAACTTATGAACTATGTTCAGTTTCTATGTTACAATGGACTCCCAACAACCACTACTGAGAGGTGCTACTATTATCTTCATTTCCAGAGGAAGGAAGGAGGTCTATTCAGTAGAGAAACCCACTTGCACACCCAATAGACACCAATCTCATGTACTCAGCCAGGGCAATGTGGTATTAAGAAGATGAAATTTAATTTGGTTTTGATGGAGTAGTGTGGTTTTCTTTTCAATAAAACTATTACATCTGCCCCTTTAGAGGATGGTAAGTTAGTGTGTAGTTTGACCTTTGTGACAAATTCTATGTATACTGTAACACTAAAAGAAAAAATGTTCCAGTTATACATTATTCACACAGTTATGCAATTAAATATAAAAGGAAATATTAAGATATAGCCTTAGGTTCAAAAATACTCTAGCTTCAATTTAATTAATCAATTATAAGAAAGTATCCACTAACCTATACAAGAACAAACCTCAGGGTACACTTTTTTTTCTAAGATGAACTCTGAAACAGTAATATTCAGAATATTACAGTTTTCTCTCTTGAGATATAAATGAGTTATCCAGTGTAAGTCACAATCTGTACATGCAAATTGTGTGGCTGAACTAAAAGACAATAATTAAATGACACAAAAATTTGGGGAAATGTTTTCCCAAAACACATGAAAATACTTCAGATTACTAAAATGCCCAGTCACCAAATCCATCCTTACATTTATAAGGCATTTTAAATTTTCCAAAGTATTTTCCCAATCTATGATTTTATTTGACATCCACGAGTCTATATTATTTCTTAAATACAAAAAAAAATCTTTCATGTGTCACAGTTATTAATGTTGAGCAAAAAAATCACATACAGAGAAGTCCCTACTATATGATATTTTTACTATACAAAATTCAAAAACATGTTCTCTGGGCTCAGACCAAGGTCTTAGTAACACTGCCAAACACAACAAGAAAGTAGAAATTATTGGTAAATAAAAAGCCTGCTAACTCCCTCTGTAAAATGGTGAGGAAAACTGAAATCAGCCAGCATACCGAATATACTTGCTTCTGTAAAACCAAAATGAAGAAATGATCTGTGGGGGCCTGGCACTGTGGTTTCTGCATGCAAGCAGCAGCTAGTGATGCTAGGGCCACAACAGCACTTCACTGTCACAGGTGAGTTCACCATGGGAACACGGAAGTGAGTGCAAGACCAGTATAGGCTCCACCATTTGTCACATCATTAGACACAAAAATCTTCAACAAGGTACAGACAAATAGAATGTAACAAATCATCAAAAAGATCATACATAATGACCAAATAGTCTTTATTCCAGTGAAGCAAGGATGGTTCAACATATGTAAATAAATAAATGTAATATAGAAGTGTCTTGGTTACTTTTCTCTCATTGATAAGACAAAAATACCTGACGCCCAAAATTAAGGAAGAAAAGGTTCATTTAGCTCACAGTTTGTGGGGGGTTTCAGCCCTTAATCAGGTGGCTCCAAGGCAGGGAGACATGGCACAGGGGCAACAGTTTAAGGTAGCAGAAGACAGTAAAAGCAACAAGAGACAAAAAGAGGAAGAGCAAGCCCCTTTTCCTCACTTACACTGTAAGCAGGCTACTACCCCGCTAGGGTGGGTGTAGAACACACCATCTCCATTCCCTCCTCTTGCACAGGATGAGGATGTTTACAAAGTGAGGACCCTGGTTCCCTGCTGAGTCACTTCATTGAACTTCTAAACTTTTCAAGTTGACCCAATGTATCAACCATTACAAGAAGCAAGGATAAAAATCACATGATCATCTCAGAAGACACAGAAAAAGCCTTTGACAAAATCCAACATCCATTCACGATAAAAAAAAATACTGAAGAAAGTAAGTACAGAATGACCTCATATCAGTCTAATAAAAGCCATTTATGACAAACTTACCACCAACATCATATTAAATGGGGTAAAGGTTTAAAGTATTTCCTCTAAAATCAGGAACAAAACAAGGATGTCCACTACTACCACTCCTATTCAATATAGTACTCAAAATGTTAAGAGCAATCAGGCAAGAGAAAGGACTATATAAAGAAAAGGAAGAAATCAAATTATTATTCATGGAGTACATCATCCTCTGTATAAAAGGCCCAAAAAATTCTACCGAAAGACTCCTACAATTAATAACAAAATTCAGTAATGTAGCAGGTATACAAAATCAACACACAAAAGTCAATAGTATTCCCATACTCCAATAAGGAACTCACCAAGAGAGAAATTAGGAAACCAATTCCATTCATAATACCTCTATGACAAAACTACAGCACTCTGAAAGGAGATCAAAGAGTAAATCAGAAAATGGAAAAATAACCCCTATTCCTGAATATGCAGAATTGTCAAAATGGCCATACATCCAAAACTGATATACATGGAAATTTAATGCAGTTCAAATCAAAATACCAAACAGCTTTCCTCACAAAACTAGAGAAAATAATCCTAAAGTTCAAATGGAACTATACGAGACCCAGAAGAGCAACAAGAGCAAAGCAGGGGCCACCATGATCTGAACTTCAAATTATATTATATAGCTACCATGATAAAAAAAAAAAAAAAAAAAACGAAAAAAACAAGATGGTACTGTCAGAAAAACAGACATGTGTACAAAAGGAATAGAATTCAGGATGCAGATTCAGGCACTTTCAGTCATCTGATCTTTGACAGAAGGTCTAAAAGCTTACGCAGGAAGAAAGATAGCCATTTTAACAAATGAGACTGGGAAAACAGACTATCTACATACCGAACATTTAATCTAGACTTATATCTTTCACCATATACTAAACTAAAATCAGAACAGATCACACACGTTTAAATATTATATATATACGTATATATATGTATATATATACATATATATATGTATATATATACATATGTATATATATACATAGGAAGAGGGAAATAGATCTTTTACAAAATGCAAAGGGACCAAGAGATGGCGGGAGGAAGAGAAGGGAGGAAAAGGGGATTAAGAAGTGTTATGCTCGTGCATCATCTCCCCATGATGAACGTAATCATTATATACTGACAACACATATGAATAAAAATAAAAACTTTTAAAATAGTATAAATTCCTAGCTCACAGGAAGCAAATAAATAAAGCTGATTCCTTGGGCATGACTACTTTGTGAAAATTCATCAAGATGAGTATTTTGGATCTGCAAGTATACAATCCTATAACAACATTATATTTCTTTTAAAAAGTTGACACACAAAAAAATCCTCCTCTCCCTTCCTTTGTTTGCTAGCTAGGCTATATATATATATATGGTAGAAAGTGGGTAGACTGCAGTGAGAAGTTTGTGCAGACAACTGTGAGCTGCTGACAATCATATTAGAAGCTCTTAGTATTCCTTTCCCTCAACATATCCAATAATTTATACAGCAGCTCACTATATTAATTCCTATAATGAAACCTGGATTTGTAGTCAATCCTAATTGTGCTGTACAAATTCCAGAAAATTGTTGGTAGGACATAGGTCTCTGATGGCTGAGTGGATGATTTAGAGCAACGTAGTGAACTTTCATAAGAGCTCACTAATAATTCCACTGACGATGCAGACACTTGTTTAAAAAAGAAAAGTACTCATTAGGTCCATTCTGCTTTACAAAAAGTCAAAAGATAATATATTAAATAGATTTACATTTGCTTCTTCTTAACGATCAATACATTAAGTAGTAGATTAAGCCTAGTTTTGCTTTTCATGAATGGGAAATATGAAGTCAATGGAAGTCTTACTTCATTTTCCAGTCCCTAGTCAATTTCCAATATTTTGGGAGCACCATCTGAACTATGTTTTGCATACCTGCCAAAACAAAATACAAAGGTTATAGCTGTGTGTATGTTATGATTTACATCTTAAATGACCCCCACCCCACCAACATGGGCCATTTTTGGAAGCCTTGGTAGCCTCTTGATGACACTATCAGGAGGTAGTGGACCATTTAGAAGGTGAAGCCCAGTGGAAAGTATTCAGGTTATTAATAACAAGCCATTGTTAATTCCCTATTACCTTGTTTTAAAGTTCTGTATCATGTCTGCATTGTTTGGTTTGGTTTGGTTTTATTCTGCTTCATTTTATTTGATTTTATTATATCTGAGGGTATGGGTGGCTAGTTAAAAAAAACAAGATACATTATGGTAGCCATTCTTGATTTTCTATCTTGTTTTGAAGTCCTATATTGCCTTCACTGTTTTGTTTTGTTTTGTTTTGTTTTTAAAGATAGTAAAATCCAACAAAACAAAACAGAACAAAGTCAATCAAAACAAAGCAGCAAAATTGGTACAGAACTTCAAAGCAGGACACTAGGAAAACAACAGTAGCTATCATAGTATATCTTGTTATCTTCACAATAGTTATTCATTCCATCAGGTATAGCAAAATCAAACCAAAAACAAAAGAGAATAAGACCAATCAAAACAGAAGATTGAATACAGCAAAACAATTGGAACAAAACAAAACAGCTCTCACTGTTTTGTTTTGATTGGTTTTATTCTGTTCTATTTTGTTTGATTTTGTTAAGATAACAAGAGGCATTATGGTAGCCATTGTTGATTTCTAAAAAAAAAAAAAAAAAAAAAGAAAGGAAAAGAAAAGAGTATGCCTTAAAAGAGGATACTGTAACCCTTGCCTCTTCTCATTTTCTTTGCTTCCTAGCTATCACGAGGTAAGCAGCCTCCTCCACCATGTTTCCCCCACTATGATGTGTGGCCTTGCCACGAGCCCAACGCAACAGGGCCAAGTGACCATGGACTGAAACCTTTGAAAACGTGAGCCAAAGAAAATCTTTCCTCCTTTTATGCTGATTTTCTCAGATATTTTGTAACAAATAATAGAAAGCTGATTTATACACTGTATAAAACCCAGACTATTTCAAGAATTAATTTGGTCCAAAATAATATATCAATTGATTTGATTGTCCAGCTTCTATTTATTAGACCCCAGAAACTCTTGGGCAGAGACCTTAACAAATGATGTTAACAGCTGTTGTGCAGCACTGAGCAGTATAAAGTGCTTAGTGAATGATTTGCTCCTTGATGGGCAGAGACAGACAGTTAATGAAAGTTAGCATTTTAGGCCTGAGTTCCTTTACGTTATCAATGTAATATCTTTACAAGATAGAAGTACTCCAAGAAAGTTTATCCCCACCATTATTCTAATGAAAAAACAAAACAAAGAATTCACAGGTTTATTTTTCCTCACTCATACAAAAAGTAAGAGAAGTAAATATTCTTACATTAAAATGATATTTTTAGTTTGACAAATCATCCCCTAGAGATACAGTAGCCTAAATCACCTGGAAGAAATCAGTTGTTCTTAATAGCAAATGAATTTGGCCCCCCAAAACTAGATAAAAACCCAATAAGTAATGATGTGGTGTGGCTGTAATAGTAACATTACAGATGAATAAGACATAGAAAAAGTATCTCTCACTCATCAGCTATCAAGAGGTTACAGCAAATAAAGAAATACGTACTGTGAAAATGTCAACACTTGTCTCTATAAGGATGAAAAATTACTTTTGTAGCAATAACTTTGCTGGGAAAAGATGTGACAACAGACCTTAAGAAATAGATGTTCTTTTTCATACTTGAAGGAAGCACCCCACTGAATATATTGTAGAACTGGTGGAAAAATCATCTAGAATCACAGGGCTAAAGTCATTCTAGGCTATCACCTGGCCTGCTATGTGTAGATCATCAACAAATCTCATTTAATTCTACCAGGCTGTTCTAATAGTTCCTGGGTTCTCTGATAATTCTGGGTCTGTCTGAAGACACACCCACTCAAAGACAAAAAAAAAAAAAAAAAAAAAACTATAGTCCAAGTACTCTCACGCTAGTGAGACCCAGAATCCTACCACATCAGGCCCACCTAAAACTGCAGTTGCTTGTTCCCTTTCCTATCCTACTAAGTATCTAGAGAAAAAACACTCTTTATTTTTGAAATTTTTCTTGTCCCTTAGAAAAATTATTCAGGAACAGAGTTAGGCACTAATTTTGTTGCATAAAATAAATGCTTTATTTATCCTATTATATTTCTTCTATAGTCGATTGTTGCTATTTCTTATGTCTACTGTAGATGCCATGTCTACATACTCTAACTAACATTAGGGGATATTCATGTGAGTATTTAATAAAAAAAAGGGTTTTATGGTTACTTGTCTCATAGTTTAACAAAATTGGATCCTATGATGAAAGAACTGCTTCCCCTAAAGTGTAAACATTAAGAGGAAAAGCTGATATGACAAGAGTCATGTGTAACTAGGTAATAATTATGACAGCAAAGTAGGTGGCCATCTATGAATAAGATTTTTGGGGTGTTCTCCCAACCCTCATCAATTAAATGTCCTACTTCTAAGACAAGCAGTATTTCCCAGTTACAAACAAAGAATGACACGCGTATATGCCCAGATAAAATAATATAATTGTACAGAACTTCAGATAGCCACATGCTCCTTTTATGATTTTTATACCTGTGAACCAGTCATATCATTAATACAATATTTTTGTTTAAATCAACTCAACTTTAACAATCCAAATTAACTTTTTGAAGGAGAAAATTTTATATTGCTGCTGTAAGCATCCAATGTCACTTGTGTAAACATTGTATATAAAACATCATTTGCCACAAAAGGGAAATTTGAAAGACTAATGCAACTAACTAAAAATATGTTCTTTCATCTTATCTCATGTGCCACACAGAACACTGTAATAACTTTTGGGTATCAAGTTCGTACTAGAAAATAAACAAGTAATGTACATACACATTGAAACATTTTACACCTTAATGTGTGTGTGTGTGTGTGTGTGTGTGTGTGTGTGTGTGTGTATTTCCCCTGTCCCCTAATAAGGCTAAAGGGTGAAGGACTACCAAAAGAGGTAGACAGGACACTGAGAACCTGGAGGAGCATGTGTTAAGTCTGAATGCTGGGGGCAAAGTCAGGGGTGGGAAGATTGGATGCCACAGCAGTGAGAAGTAAAGATACAAAAGAGTAGGTTATGCACCACTTCACAATTATTTTTATCTGGGGCTGTCCCTAAATATGTGTCATAGAGGAAGCCCTCTGTACTGTTTGGCTTGAAGGTCCTTCATCTGCTTCTCTGCACTGTCCCTTTTAGACATACATGTCTGAGCTCACAAATTAGCCATCACAAAGAAATGGCATTCTGTTAATAGGTCTCTTCATTGTAGCTGACAGTGCAGAACAAATGTCAAATCTGACACCAAATTTCTGAAACTCTGAGGTCCTCTCCAGGGGGAGATGACACACTACCTAGAGGTTACTCTATCATGAACTCATGACACAAGCCCCAAATTCTGCTGCTGCTCACCACATGTACCACAAAGTGCCACATGTTCTGGCTTCTTCTGCCCATCCTTCTCACCAGATTCGCAGTTCTCCAATCAACTCTCCGTTGTTCTAACACCTTAGCTCTCCACAACACAGGTGTGTATTTTACAGAAAACACTGAGTGAAACTGAAGGAACTGACCATGCATGAATGAGAGGATATATAAAAACGTATCAGTTTTACAGAAAAGGGCACCTGCATGCCTATAATATGTCCTCAGTTTATCCCAACCACAGCCACAATTACCAAGGAACACCACATGAATTCACTTGTATTCTTGACCTTTATCAAATAAATGACAGATTCTTCTCCCTCTTTCCTGTCTGTACAGAGACTGGCTGCACTCTCAGAGTGCCTCCTTCTTACAAGCTGTGCAATCTTGATTAACCTGTGTAAGCTCTCTGTATGTCCATTCTTTACCCGTTAAACAGTGAAGAGCAGTATCTGCCTCATGAACCATGATAAAGATCAAATGAAGAGAGCTCCACCAAGCACACGTCAGGAGTCAAAAACCCTGGCTACACTTCTGGAAGTGGATCACAATACCATGAAAAACATCAAAGGAATAATGGTCCATGTTGTTACAATGCCACACCCACAGACTTTCATTCTGCTGTCCAGTATCTTCCTGTTTCCCAGTGTCATCCAGGTGCATTAACAAGCACCATGGGCATCAAGTGCAGGTGTGTGCATAAACACACCTCAACAAATGATGATGACCACAATTTATTGCCATTTGGAAGACCCTGCATTTTTCACTTCTTTCTCACTCTGAATCTCCTTTATTTGTAATAACCATGGAGATCCTCTCACTTCTAAATCAGAAGGATGAGCACCTGTAGCCACAGGAGGGGAAATTTGAGACCTGATGCCTGTAATATTTTTCAGATAGAAAATACTCCCCCAATGCCTCTACCCAGAAGATGGTAAACTACTCTGACATCTCAGCTGTTGCCCCTCCAAGCAGATTCACACGCCTCTCAGCTAACACCCCCTCTGGGCAGGCATCTATTCATGTTTACAGTTATTCATCATGACTGGCTATACACAGACAGTGCCTCTGGTGTTAAACCAAATGGCCCCACAGATCCCTCGTCTAAGACAGCTGGAAGATACTGACATACATTAAATAAGACATAGGCAGGAAAACTGCAGTGCCTTTTGTAAGATGAAGAGATGGATGCAGACCTGCTAGAGAGTTCTCCAGAGCTCCACTATGGGATAGCTCACCACAAGGGGAGCAAGATCCAAAATCTGAGATGCTTCGGGCTCAGAGAGTTTCACAGAATAGCTTCTGGGGGTATCTACAAGCCAATCTTCCAGCAAGGAAAAATACTATTTTGCAGGAGAATCACCTTAAACCAGAAGGATCAACATGAAATCTAATTGTAAGGGCAAGTTCCTGGCCTTCTGAGCTAGTGCACTTCTACTGTGACTCCACACACCTCTCAGTGAAAGAATCTGTCCAAAAAACCCAAAAGGAGAAAATGCCTTTCTCCATTTGCAATCATCTAAATGTACAGTCATGGGTGGAGGGCATAGATTTGGCCTCAGGAGGTGGTGTCCAGCCTCAGATCTCCTCTAATAAACACACCATATATAGACAGGGGGACTTACATTTCCTCAAAAGGCATGAGCTATAGTCACATAATTGGGAGTGAAACTAAGAACCCTGGAAAGAGCAGCACATTTCCCCACTGACACAGCTGTACTAAAAAATCAACCCGTGGCTCTACGGGAAATGAGAAAGCACAACTAGTGATTTCTAGCATGGCATCCAATCTTCATTTTTGTGATCCTTCAATTCTCAGTTCATGTATAAATAGACTTGTCTCCCTGAAGTAGGCAAAGGATTAAGTAGGTAGGACATTTTCTGAGTTCTGTGCAGCATATGTTCATAAGCTTTCCTTTTGTAGCATTTATAGATTCATCCCGAGGTAGGGGTAAACTGGAGCAGAGCAATTTGGCAAGCTTACATTTGCTTTATCAGGAAAAGCAAGCACAGACTGCAGGGACCACCCAGACCTGAGCTGCAAAAGAAGCTTCTGGGAACCCTGAGGGGGCTGCTGATTATTTTCCTTACAGGAATGCTCAAGCTGAGCTCTCATTCTTGCAAAACAGTAAATGAGCTTCATTCAAATATCCCCAGGAAAGTGGTGCCCAAGCAGACAGGTGATCATACACACTTAATTTCTGACTGAGTTCTATAATCACCCTGCTCTTCTGTGGACCAGTACAGATACTGCCAGTTAGGCAGTATCTGTACTGGTCCACAGACCTTGGGGGCTGCATTCCCATCCTTCTAAACCTAAGGATCACTTAGAGCAGCACAGGTGCTTTTCCAGTCTGCACACTCACTTTTATAGGTGATGTCCACACAACTGCGCACAGTGAAGTACACAGTGATGGTGCGCTAGAATTTTTAACATTCAGAATATAATGTTAACTGGAAAAGGAAGTAGGTACCATTCCCTTTTTTAAAAATCTACACAGAAACTAACTGGGGAAAAAACTCAAAATACCATAGTTCACTGATGATGAACCTTTTAGAGCTTTCAGTGATAACAAAAAGCCTGCTGCAGAACAAATGCCATAGGTTTCCCACTACTGTTGATCGTCTCTAAGCATTAGGACTGGGAGCAATTTATATTTTGTCCTCTTTTGCTGACCTTGTTTCAAATATTCTGAAATGGAAATGTATCACTTTTGTAACAGGAATAAAGTAATTAAGAGATTTAAAGATATAAAATGGCACTTGTAAAAAGGTTTTTTTGTACACAAAACAAAGGAGTGTTTCCATTAAAATAATGGACCTACCCCCAAGAAAGAACTATAGCAGACCTCACATCCAGCTTTGATAATATCACCATCACTACTTTTAACTACCTGCTATATACAGTACCTATAGAAGGTATCAGTACTCAACTACATAATGTGATAACTTATTTATGTCATTGGGACTCTGTAAGTATTATTAAGGATACAGAACCAGAAAAACAGCATTTAACAGGGTTGTTAATCCATCTGCCTGCCCTATATTCCACCTTTCTAGAAAATCTCTACCAAGCCTGCCAAGTAGGATTAAGCAGCATGTGGCAAGCAGCCAGCCAAGTAGACCCTATGCTTAGGCCACAGCTGACTTCAGCAAGAGTGAGCACAGAACTTACATCAGTCCAATCTGATTCCTTCCTCTAGGAAAAAGGAATCAGAGTGCAGGAGCTCCAGTTAGCTCCATGAGGCCCCTGAATGGGGCACAGGGAGCTACAGTGGTAGCCAAGTTGGACTGTGTATGCTGAGAGAAACAAGATAAGCCAGTCTGGAAAGAGAAAGGATGAGACAACTGCTCTTTAGGATGGAAATGGTGATAGCGAGCCTGTAGTGCCTAAGTTTATCTGTTTACCTGTGTCATTCCTGTTAGTTTTTAAGGACCAACCACTTCCTAGCCCAAAGCCTCAGGCGACTTGCTATCCAATGTGCCTTCAGATCAGTAAACTACAGACAGGCATAGAGGCGCACACCTATAATACAGGTACTTTGGGATGCTGAGGCAGGAGAATCAGAAGTTTGAGAACTGCCTGGGCAACTCAGTAAAACCCTGTCAATCAATCAATCAATCAATCAATCAAGAGTGCTAGGGATACAGTCAGTGCAAAGACCCTGAGTTCAATCCCCAGTTCCACAGGGGTTTTAAAAAAATTGGTAAGCTATGCCATGGCCTTTGAGCAAGTCACATCCTTTCACTATTCTTCTGCTTTATTTTGTTTCTTAAAAGGAAATCATTCCTAGGATATAGTTGCAAGATACAAAATTAGGAACTCTCTTTTTTCAGTACAACCTGCTTCCCTCCTGATCCTTTTTTAGGTCTCAACTTCAAGGTCATTAACATAAAAAAGCCTTTTCTGAGCACTCCAAATTAATAGGCCTGCTCTGTTTTACCTATCCACATCTCTCAAGTAGAGTTTAGCATAACTTTTAAGCATGCTTTCTTTGTCTGCTAATTATGATCTGTCTCCCTCTCTGGGTGAAAATCAATAGCTGGGCCTGTGTTCCTCACACCACACATAGCACATTCCTGGCACATTACAGGAGGTGAATGGAGTTGAATGCACCAGTCAACTGAGCACATATTTATCCACTGAATATACTCAAAGTAAGTACTAAGTGCTTAAAGATATGTAAGATTCAGTCTCTTCTGGTAAGGAACAAATGATTCTAAGAAGGACACTAGAAGCAGATACAAAGATAGGAAACATCCATGCAGCAGATACTGCTGAGAGCCTACAGAGCAGCAGTTGCCCTCTTCAACCCCATAGGTAAAGCTCTGTGATGGTAAATTTTATGTATCAGCTTGCCTGGGAATGTGAGTCTAGATGACACACACTTGCTGGGTGTGTCTGTAAGAGTTTCTGAGTCTGTGAGAGTGCACTTGAATCCATGAACTTAGGAAAGTAGACTGGCCTCTCCCATGCAAGTAGACATCGTCTGATTCATAGAGGGCCTGAAAAAAACAAAATAGGAGGAAGGAGGATATGTTCTTTCTTCTGCTTTGCTGTTTTGTGCTGGGACCAATCATCTTATCTTCTTTCATCCTCGGACTGGCATTGACACTTGGGGCTCTCCTGGTTCTCAGGCCTTTCAACTTGGACTGAATCACAACCCAAGCTGTCCCAGGTCTACAGCTTGTAGATGGTGATGGAACTCCAAGGCCTCCATTATTATATAAGCCAATTCCCATAACAAATAAACAAACAAGTAACCTATCCGTTCTGTTTCTCTGGAGAATCCTGACACAAAACCCAATTTCACTGGAGTGTTTTTCTTCCACAAAGCCATGTACCCAAGGAAGATAAGAATATCCCAGACATTTGACTTGGTTGGAAATGCCACTAAAAAAAACAAAACATTCTAAAAAACAAAAGAATATCCCAGACAAAGCATAAATTCTTCTTTTTCTTATTTAAAATACAGAAAAGTTAACGATTGTTCAGATATATATCCCTTTAGATATCAGAGCAGCTTGTCAGGGTTAACCACAGGCAGAAAACCATACCCAAACCCAAAATATTCACACGGCCTTCCAGCTGTGACATTTGCTGAGAGGTTCCAGAGAAGGTCCCTTGCTTTTAAACAGGGACACAGAAGAATGAGTGTCTTAATGCAGACACCATGTCTGCATGCGGCTCCTAAAATAAAGCAGCCATCTTTGAAGCATGAAAGCAACCACTTCAAGAACTACGTCAACACACTGAAGATGGCAGAAGAAAAGGAGCAAGATATAGAGACTTTGATGACATTGTTGAGCCACTGAACCAAAAGGTCCTAGAGCTACGCTCCCCCAGAAGGTCTTCCTCCTTGGGTTTTATTTTGTGGATTTTCAAATGTAAGTTTGTAGAGCAATTCACAAGATAATTGACAGTGCTTAGCAATCTATCACCAGTTTAGTATTCAAAATTCTTTCCTTGCTGCACAGCGACAGCCATCAAAGACACCCTAGTGGGTCCTCAGTTGCTTAACACCAGGGAAAAGTAGATTTCAGTGGGATTCCAGACCCTTGGAGCTAGGATTCGAATGGAGAGCATACCCATCAATCATAACATCTAAGACACTCAGCAGGTATACATGGAGAGGGTGGAAAGCTTTTTTCTTTTAATTCCCTTGTTTTTTAAACCATTTTGAGCTAACTTTTTGATAACTTGCAGCCAAAAGGATCTTAAGTGATAAATCTATCTTCACATAATTAGCAGCTAATTTATGTGGTATCCTTTGAGCAAAGACTCAGGAGAAAATGATGCAGAGATTCATAATTCTGCCAATAGTCCCCAAAAGCTTTAGATGATGAATCTTAAGTGACACCACCCCCCTAAAAAAAGAAAAGTGAGATGACAGAAAAAAGATTTATTATATGATCAGTTTGTGCTCATCACGAGAACCATAAAGCACTCCATGAATGGAAAGTATCACCTGGTCCAAGTGTTAACTTAGAGGCAGTATTAATTTTAAAATGCCAATTCATACTTTATGTTTGCCCTACCATATATGCTTTTCCCTTTGCATTTCAAGAACTTCATCAGATTGTGCCTTGTCTATTTTCAGGCACATGTCTAAAAGCAGAAAGTACTAGAAGGCAACCTCCAATCCCCATCCCAAAATCCTGCCTCCTTAAGAGCTTTTCCCCTAGAGCCTAAATTCATGGAAAGGAATGTGCTAGACACTAGCAGAAAGGAAAACAAAGGTAATGTTGTATTTTTTCATGTTGCTTAAAATTGTTCTGTTTCTTCTAAACTTGTTTAGGTAGCTAGTTGCAATACAATGAAAAATAGGCTCTTTTAGTATTGAGGAAAAAATGGAGGTTTTCCAGTTCCTTAAAGTAGTAGAGGTTGACATTCACTGCCTGGGAAAACTCTAGGGGGATGACAGAACCTTTGATGGGTTTGTGGCATGATACTGGGAACATGAACACTGGGGCCTTGAAATCACAGTGAAGAGCTCAACCTTCTTTGAATAGATACCACAAAGCTTCCCAGCACTACACAGACATGGGCCTTGCCAAGTGATTGGTATGGACTGACGCTCAGACAGCCTTTTTTGAATGTTCTGTGATACGGCAGACCTGAGGCACTTTAGCATCAATAACACTATGTGAGCAGAAAACCCAAAGACCATTGAGACAGAACGCCCCAAAATTCAGTGAAAATAAAAAGTAAGCATGTATGTATACATTCATGATTAAAATTCATGCACATAGCTGAGTGCAGCAGCTTCCAACTGTGACCCCAGCTACTGCAGTGGCTGAGGTAGGCCTACGAATTAGAGGCCAGCCTGGACAACTTAGCAAGATGCTGGTTCAAAAATAAATAAATAAATGCTTTTAAATTCATGCATGCAATATTCTAAACATTTTTCCAAAATGAAATCTTTAAATCAGAATGCAAACTCAAAGTATTTTCATATGGCTTGACATCCCTTGAGCCCCTAAAGCACAGCACGGTCCCAGGCCAAGTTCCTTTCAGTTATTCAATATATTAATTCCTGAAAATTCTGCTACTTCATAAAAGGAAAAGTAACTGCAAAACTGAAAGTTCCAGAAGCAACAAATATTATTAAATGTTTTTAAAATATTCAAATAAAAGGCCTTAACAGATTTCTTTTATTTTAATTCCCTCTAACATTAATACCCACTTATAAGAAACTACTTGATTTTCCTCCATGTGCTAATAAATAATGAAGAACTGAATAAAAAGAAAAGAAGTGCCTTACATGTATGGCACTTTAAATAGTTGAGACTCCCAAATAATACAAAAGCATTTTCAAGTCACACATGGGATGTGAAGTGAAAATGTTCTTGGAGGAAATATTCTCTAATAATACTTACCTACTTCAGAGGGTGCTGCGAAGCTCTATTAACACCAAGGAACAGTTGAAGATCTTCAAATAAAATCACTATAGAAATGCAAAGTATTATTATTAAAGTTCTGAAATAATTTCACACCTAGGAATGAGAAAACCCCAGGCCAAATTTCACTGCTTTTCTCCTGCCTGATAAACAAGAAATGCCACAAGCATGGAGGGTAGGGATAGAAATCATACAGAACAAAGACATCAAAGTTTCTCTCTTACTAAAGCTTTGCAATTCCCTAGATGTCATTTTGGGAAGGGGGTGGAGGGTGAGGAGGTGGAGAGGGTGGGGTGTGGGTATCCCTTAAAGGTCAGGGGTAAACACAGGAACATTATTCTCCTTGCTTTTGTACCAGAGAAAGCAACAATCAGCTGAGCTGAAAAAAACAGCTTATCCCACTTCTACGGGACATATATCCATTTAAAGCAACAGCAAAAGTTAGAAATGGCCAGATAACTCATTACCAGAATCATCTACCAGTATAATTTCACCTATGAGGTTAAAGAGAAGCTCCTTTAACAGACACCAGAATTTCTACTCAGCTATGGACAGCACTGAGCAAAACAGTCCTTTGTTATTGCTAATGGAGGTAGTGATGATCATGATATGGTAATTATAGTAATGATAAGATATAAAACAGAAGTCCTCAAACCCTGATGATCAGTGGAATTACCTGTGGAACTTTTTGAAATACAGTGGTACCTTAATTCACGAACTTAATTCTTTCCTTAATTCTGGTTGCAAATCGAACTGCACAAGAATTGAATCAAATTTCCCCTTAAAGTCGACATTGAACCTAACCACTGAATTTTATTCAGTTCTCGTCCAATTTAGTTTGTGACCAGAATTATGGAAAGCATTAAGTTAGTGAACCAAGGTACCACTGTACAAATTCTTGGTCCCACATCAGAGAACTACTGATTCTGAACCTCTGAAGATAGAAACTAAACATCTTTTTTAAAAAATTTTGTGGTACTAGGGATTAAACCTATGGCCTTGAGTACTCTACCACCGAGCTACACTCTCAGCCCTCTCAGCCCCTATTGCCACCCACTTCGTCAGGTAGATGTTCACTGGGAATGTAAACAGATTTTAAAGCATATATCCATCCAAAATAGGAAGCATATATCCATCCAAAATAGGAAAAAAAAATTACATGTCAAATGGCTCAGTAATGGGAAACCACATAACCACAATGATATAAATGTTATCTATTGACTTAAACAAAAATTGTAACATAACTTCTTTCAAAGGCTGTACGGAGAAGAAGTCAGACTAGGGAATGTCAGAGAGCTAGTACTGAAATTGATATAGGAAAAAAAATATCACATTATTTAGAAATAGAAATTGACATGGAAAGTATCAAAATTGAAAGTTGCCAATTCTAGGGAAGACATCTGGAGACAGGGAGAGAATTAGAAAGAGGAGAAAGATGTTGCAGTTTTTTCAATACTTGCTTCTTAATGCTGTCGCATTTGAACAGAAAAGGCACCATTGCTTTGATCAAAATAAAAATAAATTTTAAAGGCGAATTCATAACATGTATAATATTGTCCTTCTTTATATACTGGGGTAACATATTGTCTTTCAATTTACTAAAACTTGCTTTTTTTCCTTAAACTGACTGATCTAATTTCTCCAAATATGCCACCAAAATGTCCAATTCTTAAAGCACTAAACACTTGCTTTGTCCCTGACACTATCTGTTGAGCTGAACTGAGGATGGCAGAAAAAAAAGATAAAAATCCATTGTACAATCAAAGTTACCATAGGAAAGCAATGGCACCTGCACCTGAGAAACTGAGGGGGATTTAGTGCCAGGCATAGTCAGGGTTAAAGAAAGGCAGTGATGGGAGGTCTAGTCCCCTAGAGTTAACAGAAATTATAAATGTTAACTCTGCAGAAAAGACAGTTACCAGAGATGAGAAAGACCTATGTTTGCCAAAAGTAGGCCCACAATAAGTACTGCACCCTTTCTTAGAGGAACACAGCCACTGCCAAGTCACAATGCTGCAGCAGAAAGATAGGGCACAAGATTCCTACCTCGCATTCCCAGATCTTGACCCAGTGTCTTCCACTGGCTATTACAATAGAAAGTCTGGGGACAAAAGAACCCAGGGGGAAGCTGACAACAGAGGTAAGGTTCCTGGGATGCAAGGTCTTTTGGAGAGAGGAGGAAGGTACAAATAGAGAATAGTTACCAAACCACCCTATACAGTTGTTCATTTACTTTCCTTTCCCCCTTAGCATCATAAAACAAGTTCCCCAATTTTTCATCTGTTTAGGAAATATGTATGCAATAATAACAATATCAGATGTTTTATAGCACTTCACAATTCGGAAAGTACTTTCGCAAACATTTTCATGTGACCTCCAAAGCAGCTCTAAGCAGTACATAGGGTAAGGGTTATCCTGGTGTTACAGATGTAGAATCTGATACCTTAGACAAAGCTAGGAATGTTACAGAGTCACAAAGCTAGCAAGTGGCAGAGCCAAAACAAGAAGTTCCAGCAACACCTCTTCCAAGGCTATTCCCCCCACAAAATGCTCTCCTGCTATTTATTCACAGTGGGACTACAAACTAGATGTCTCTGAGAAAAATCATTAACTAGCACTATTCCAGCCACTGGACAAAACACAGAAGTAGTCAACAAATAAGACATGAAGGGAAACAGAAAACTTTTCCATTTAATACTCAGGAAATGAAAAGCAGGGCCAAATACTAAACCAAATAATGGAGTTTTAGTACTCCCATTTTATCCATCATTTAGAAGAGGTGTGGAGTTGGGGGGAAAAGGCTAAAAAACAGAAATGAAAAATCAGAGAAAACTAGAAAAACATTTAGAGAGTATAACTATTTTCTTTTGAGATGCTAAGGCAAACAGAAGAAAATTATAGCCCCTTTATAATCCCCAGGCCACGAAGAGACCAAGGCTCAGAAGCAGAGATGACCTTTCTGCTTCTCCTCTCATTGCCAGTCCCACTCATGCATATGAGCATATCTTTAAGAGCTCAGAGAATCAACCAACAGGGACTTCTTCATACCAAACACAAGAGTACTAGGGAGTCCAGCAAAATAGCTCATTTTTGAGAGCCTAGTTGAGAACTCTCCACTGTTGGTAATCTACTATAAAATATTCAGATATTTATTTATGGTGGAAGAAAGTAATGAATGATATTTTTAATTGCATACATCCAAATACATCCCAGTTACTAAATATGAATGATATTTTTAATTGCATACATCTAAATACATCTCAGTTACTAAATATAGTTCACTAATATACAAAGTACCAGTCCAAGTAAGGTTCTGTGGTTACAAGGCCAGAAAACGAGAACTCTATTGGTGGTTTTATAGCAAATACAGTCATTTAGAGTGTCCACCCAGGACAAAGTGGGAAACCCTTAGCTAAAGATCCAAATTCCAGAAAACAAGCATACATTTATTCAAGCTGTGATTATACACCCAACCTTTAGGTTGAGTGTAAACCCCTGATTACAGTTCTACTAGACTAAGTACCTCAAAAGGAAATACAAGAAAAACAGATATAGGACAGGTGAAACAAGGAGTACCACTAGTTTTCTTTAAAAAATTCCTTAAGCATTTAACTAGCAATAGACAACGAATTCCTTAAGACTGTTATCTCCTGTTTTAATTTTTTTTGACATAGTGTCTTGTTATGTAGTTCACAATGACCTTGAGCTTGCATTGTAGCCTCAAACTCATGGTGATCCTCCTGCCTCAGCTTCCCAAGTGTTGGAATTACAGGTGTACACTACTATGCCTGGCTTTATTTCTTAAGATCATACTAATTAGTAATTGTTCCCATTCAAGGAAGGTGTCTGATGCCTAAAAAGTTTAATTTGACAAGGTTTTATTTCCAGAAAACTCACTTTTCATGTTATCTGAGAGTTAGGGTCAACACAGAATTTACTCTTCTTTGGTAACAACATGCACATTTTGGCAATACTATTCTGAGGCATCTAAAAAAACAGACCTTACAAACTAATGAATGAACTCATAAAGATGCTGCTGCTACTGCTGTGCTGATGACGACATTAAGGGTAACCCCTTAACTGAAGATCAAAATTCAAAGAAGAAACATGCATTTAACCAAGCTGGTGGTTACACACCCACCTTTAGGCAGAGGGTAGATCCGCAATTACACTTTGACTAGACTAAGTACCTCAAAAGGAAACAAAGATTCTATAAAGGAAAAACAGATAGAAGACAGGGGAAAAGGGAAGACAGTGTCCCCCTCCACTTACCAAGGCTTTCTTCAAAAAATGCTTAAGAATCTAACTAGAAGTAGATCACTAATTTCTTAATATTATAATTTCTTAAGACTATGTTAATTACTAATTGTCTTACTCACTTTCTCATCGTTGGGCAAACTACCAGACACTTTCAGCCTAAAGGAGAAGACGTTTATTTCAAAAATTCAGTCTGTGGTCTGCTGGCTCCAAAACAAAACCGGATGACAGAGGGGCCTGGCAGACAAGTAGTTGCTCACATTATGGTGGCCAAGAAGTAAAGAGCAAAGGAAGAAGCCAAGGAAGCAGCTATACCCTTCCAGGTCTGCCCCATCTTCTGATGGGGCCCCACGTCCTAACAGCATGTATTGCACCCACAAGATCCAATCACCATTCGAAAGTTCCACCTCTGAACACATGAGACTCTTAGGGGACATTCTAGATTTAAACTGTAATCATAATTGAACATACACAGCCAAAGAGATTGTTTTCCTTACGTCTCCAAAACTTTAACATAACTTTTTACTTCCACAATTCTCACTTACAGTAACCTGAAATTCCCCTTTTCCTTTGATTCTTGAGGGCAATGCAGCTTTGCTCTTCTTTGGTAACAACAGCTCATTTGGAAACATTATCGCAAAGTTTCTAAAAGAAAAAAGCTTTTCAAAATATCTAATGAATAATATAATAAGGATGATATTGAGCTGCTGCTGAAGATGATGATGATGGTGAAAGTAGTATTAACAAGAGCAGTAATAGCTAACTTCTATTATAAGCAGCATTTATCATGGACCAGGACCTGTTCTAAATCATTGATGTACAATAACTCTTTTAATCTCCACAACAACCATGAGGCAAATAATACTATTATCTCCATTTCACGCATTAGAAAACTGATCAGGAAAAGAGTGATTAATTTGTCCACCATCCAGTAGCCGAAGCAACACTAAACCCATGTCAGACTCAAGAGTACCAATGCTGCAAAAGATTTGCATTGAGATAAAAAAAAAAAAACAGACACAGCAACATGAAAAACCCTCCAAGAGGAATGCAAGCACCATAGCTACACCTAAAAGCTGCAAATTGCTTAAGATAGCTACATCATAAACAATAAATTATGAGCATTTATGTCTGAAGGTTAGCAGGTACTGCTTCATTCCAAGAGAAGATACAAAGCTTCAGAATATATAAATTATATAACTGAATGAATTATCTACTTTTTAGGATGGTATTTTTTTCACTAATTGTCAATCATTACAGTAAAATTCTAACTCCACCAGACTTCATGCACCAAAGTTCAGTTACCCCACAGCAAACAGACAAAATGGAGATTCTAAGAGTTCCTGTTCTAATTATTCAAAAAGGTTTTCTCAAATTTTCTTTTAAAATTCTTCTTTATACTCAAAGTAAACATTAAAAACTCAGGCCCAGAATTAGATTTGTCATAAATTTTTAGGAATAACTAAGGTAAATATAAAGTAAATCAAAATGACTCTTGAACTTTAACTAAAGTGGCCATGGTCATGATTATTGTAATAAAACGACAGGGAAAAAACCCTAAAATTGTCAAGAACATAATGTATGATGAAAACAAAGGTAAAATTATGGCATAATTCACCCTGGTCACCAAAGACTCTTGATGAAACTGCAGCCCTATAATTTCCCAGAATGAATTCTCTAAATTAAAATACTTCATGCAGAACAGAAATTAAACAATGAATCAAAGAATAGTGCTGTACAAAGGTATGCTTATAAATACACCCAGCAAAGAGGAAACAATTACATTTTTCCATGTAAAAACCACCTTGATTGTAATGTTTCACACGAGCCTGAGTAGGTACTTTTCCCATTGCTTCCAGCTTGGAAGTTCATTTCCTGTAACTCACTTAGGTGACTGGCAAAATGCACTTAGCTACACCAAACTGGCTGGCTTCCTTCTACAACACTAGCTTCTTCATTCACTGCACAACTGATTTTCAAGATGAATTTCATCCAACCCAATTGAAATGCCACTCTGCATTTTATTTTAAATGCTTTATTTTACCAACTGGTTTTATTTAACTATTGACCAGAACTGGTACAAGAGCATTCTTTTTCCATCTAGCATTAATCTTAGTAAACTGAACTCCATTGTAATGTCTTAACTGTGGAGAAGAAAGCAAAAGTCAGCAAACATACAATTGCATTTGGCTACCCTCAGCACATCATTTTATTTCCTCCTGCTCTCTGCTAACTATTGCTCAGCACTTTTGTCTATGAGAGAGGACAAGCGGGTGGTTAAGGAAGTTGTCCTGTCAGCTATATCTTTAATCCAAGTGTTTAAATCTCTGAATAAAAGAAAAATCAATGCTGTAAAGGCAATGTTTGTCAAGGCCATGTAATAAATACACTTACCTTTACGGACTGTTCTCAATGGAGTTCCTTTCTTTGCTGAGTTTCAAAGCTACAGAGAGATAAAAACAAAAACCTGAGTTGCCTGTAAGTAAAACTCCTTTTCTTTCTTTATTTCTAAGTGAAATTTCCATATTCCAGAATATGTGGTACTAGCCAGATAAACCCCTGATAAGACATGTGCCTCATACCTCCTGCCCAAGAAGCCAATAAAAAAGTTTACTGTGATTGGATACGATTTGAGTGTTCCCCAAGGTATCATGTGTCAAAATTTCATTCCCACAGTATTAAGAGATATTAAAAATGAAAAAACTTAATCTGACTATGGTATTTACAGGTGGGGCTTTGGGGAAGTAAGTAGGATTAGACACGGGCATTAGGGTGGAGACCCCACCATTGAATCCTGGTATGTTCAAGAAGAGAGACAGAGATCAGATAGACACACATATATTTGTGCTTCCTGTCTTCCTGTGATGCCCTGCATACATGAAACTCTCCCAGCAAAAAGACCATTACCGAATGTGACCCCTTGACTTTACACCTCCAGAACCATGAATCCAAACAAACCTTTTATTTTTTGTACTACATTCAGTCTGTGGTATTGTAGTATCAGCAACAGAAAATGGGCTAATGCACAGTTACGAACTGAAACCATCACACACATCTACTCAGACTGGATGACAATCTAGCCAAATCTATAGTCAAATTCTTGGGTATGGGAATTCCTTAACAGGGGAATGGCTTATAAAAAGCAGACATGAACATCAAATTAAACGTTAATATGGAACATGCAGTCTGAGCAAGCATTTATCTCCTTATTCATTTTGTCATCTTTTCTGTATGCTGTATTCCCACTTTCCTAAAAAAAGTTTTATTTAGGGGAGTGTATTCCACTTATTTGAGGGGCGTGGTCCTTCAAACCCAGACCTCACCACTGGCCTGCATGAGAATGTGTGTGCATGCTAACACCTTTAATCAGCCTTTCTCTAGGTAGAGTGCAACCATTTCTCAGAAGAAACACACGAAACAGAAAGCTACAACTTCACATCTCAAATCAAATCTTCACTTTTTAACTTCAGTTTCCTGTGACCAAAATATACTATGCACTGATCACTCACAAGTTAGTATCATCTGTGAAAAGATCTGTGAAATTATGGTTGTTAAATAAAAACAGTAACTTCAGTTCTCAAGACCCTATAGTGGCCCAACATTATTTATATAGTGGTTCTTTGAAAGTAATAGGAATGTGCCTCTTTCTCTCATTCTTGCCTAAATTCTGTTTCTCCTAAATGGTTAGTAGTTGGGAATAACCAAAAACTCCTTGATTTCCCCACAGTTTATTTGTTTGTCCTTAAAATCCTAGGTGATTGTCTCAGCTCTTGCTAGGCTGCCTCCCCTTGCCCCATATCACTCTTTCCCAAGAAAGAACCCATCACTACAGACGAATACTCACAAAAGAATAGGTTGGACTTATGGGCTTGGAAAAACATCCTGGAATACTAATGTAGGCAATAAGGCCCTTCCATAGGAAAGCATCAGAAATTTCTCTTTTCTTCCTTGTTACATGGAAAGCAATAGGGTTAGTAGAAGTTAATTTAGGGAAGAATACATAAAGTAGAGTAATTGTATTTTGTGAAATACAAGAGATTTATGGATTGATTTCTTTACTACAAACACCTAAAAATGTTAAAATAAAGTGATATTTAAACTCAGATATATAGATACAGATATATCTCCAAGTTCAAAAGAAAAGGACTGATATGAAAAGATAACAGATGTGAATTTTTTTAATGGAAAATGTGAGTCTTCTTGAAAAGCACACCAACATTTCAATATAAGTACACCCAACATAGATACTCAGAATGAAACTAGAAATCACCAAAGAGAGGAAGTAAGTCAAGTCAACTGGGGGTATAGGGATAAAAACAGACTTCTTGCAAAAGAACATGTCATTCATAAAAGCAAAAGTAGCAATGGAATAGCATGTTCAAAGCACTAAAGAAAAAATAGTTCAACTAAAATTCTACACTAGTGCTAAACCTATCATTCAAAAATGACAGAGAAATAAGAACATTATCCAGGAAAAAAAAATATTATTTACTGTTCACAGTAGTATATTTTTGTTGAAAAATATACTTGAATCAGAAGGAACTGACCCAGAAAGAAAGCATAAGGAGCAAGAAACAATGGTGACAGAGGACCTGGCATGATGATAAGTCTAGTAAATGTAATAATAAATAATGAGAACTAATCAAAAGTTATCAAGCCCTGTTTGTAAAAACAGGGAAAAACTGACAGCAGTAACTACTAATGTTTAGGGGTGACAAATAAAGTGAAACTGAGAAAGTTGTCACAATCATATGGTATAAGGCAGTGGGAAATAAATAGTTTAGGCTGTTAAACATAGGTATTAAAACTACTGATAACTTGTTAAGAATAACCAACATTACTTCATAACCAGAGACCCTTGTACACATGCTCAGTAATTCATACAACAGTGTTCAGAGTAGCATTGCTGGAATGGAAAAAATGCTGAACATAATGCGAACGTCAATCAACAGAGCAATAAACACATTTTTACAGATACTTACAATAACATGCTATACATGCTTGAAAAATTAGTGAAGCTACTATCCACATCAACATGGATGGCGTCAAGACAAGAAGCAAGTCACAGAAGGCCATACCATTTGTATAATATTAAAAAGGTGAAAATAAATACTATTTTGTTTTGGGCTATACCATGTAATGTCAAAAAGGTATCCATAAAGCAAAGACATGATTTATGGAGAATTCAGGCTACAAAGTTGGGGTGGGAAGAAAATACAATAAAGAAGTATAGAGAGGGGATAAAATAGAGGGGGGATACTGAAATATGGCAATGCTCTGTATTTCTTGACCTGCACAGAGGTATTTAGATGATTAGTCTTTCATTTTCTTTAAAATATATGTGCATCTTCAAAAGATACGTATTTTCAAAAATCATTTTATATGTATTCTTTTTCACATTTTTAAAACTTGTAAATCATCAAAAAATAGAAATTTCCAAACCAGTGGAGGAAACTATGAGTACAAAAAACTTAATGAATTATCTGGAGAAGACTGGAACAGAAGGTAGAAAAAAAGCAAATGAAAATATAGTACATAGAAACAATTTCAAATAAGTTTAAATATCAGTAATGAGACTAAGCATATCTGTGAAAATTAAATATTTTCATATCAGATTTTAAAAAAAAAAAACTCTTGTTTATATGCTTTATGAGGAACACTTCTAAAACATAAAGAAGATTTGAAAGGAAAAGTATGAAAAACTATACACAAAGCAAGTTGTAACCAGAAGAGAACTGATAGAAATAAATTAGTATTAGACAAAACTAAAATTAACAATAACAGGAAAACAGGCATTTATATCAGTACATATTGCTATATAGGCTATCAGCTGGAATACCTACACGTGGTTTCTCCATGTGGCTTGAGTCTCCTTTGGCTGGGTTCCAAAGATAAAAGTTCCAAAAGACAGTCAGACAAGTGCAGTCAACAGTCACATAACACTGTTTACAGTGCACTCATTGGTCAGGCCAGTCACAAACTCCTATCCTAACTCAAAGAAAGACAATGAAAATATACACACATCTCTAAGTAGAAGGACTGTCAATCACAATTTGTGAAAGAGCACACGGAACTGGATAAATGTGTGCTTACAACCAATTTTGGAAAACGTAATCTACCTCAGCATCCTTTCAAACATACATGGAACATAAGCAAAAACTGACTATATATGAGGCTACAAGAGTTATCACACAAATAAAAAAAGGTTTTTTAATAACACAAAATTGAAAAGCAATTGTAAGATAAGGTTTAAAATCAGTTTTGAAAATTGTAATCTTTAGTACAGTTTCCCATTATGAGTTGGGACTGCACAAGGACACTAACTAAATCCCACTGCATTAAAATCCACATATGGCATCCAAAGGGCTCACTAGTTTGGTTATAGATAAGATGGATTTGAAGTGTGTAAAGAGATATCTATAAAAAAAAAGCCAGGTAAGCATTTGGGTGTATGTGTCTGTGGTTCAGAAAGAAAGTCTGAGAGTTGTGAGTTTTCTGTAACAAGTAACTGCAGTTGTAAGGATATAATTTTCTGTAGGAAGGTGTTGATTAGAAAGAGAAAAGGGCCTACCACTGACCCTTCAGGAAACACAGTATTTAATGGTTGTGTTGAGAAAACTGAATTCTACAGAGCAGAAAGAATGGTTTCCAGAGAAGTTAAACAAAACCCTTAAGTGTCACAGAAAGGTTAAGGGTTATAAATACTAAAATGCCCAATTTGGAGGTCATCAAGGAATTCAGCAAATATACAAACAGAATACAGTTTGGACTTGGTTAAGAAAGAAGTGGAAATCAGTAAACAAAGACCATGAATAATGACAATTCTATTTAAGTTTAACTGCAAAGGGAAGAAAGCAAATGGTAGGTAGAGGGAAAGGAACTACAAGAGGATTTGTTTCTGTAGTTTATAAACAGAAAAAACCTGAGCATGTCAGGGTGATGACAAGGTCACTTTGAGACAAAGAAACTGGATGCACAAGAAAAAGAAAAGTAACTAATGCTGAAGGTTCCTGAGAAGGTTAAGGAGTTAAGGTGAGGGTACTAGTTTTAGTGAGAGCTCAACTTAATGCTATTACTTAAAAGTAATAATTTCTTAGCCAGACCCAGTAGTACCTGCCTGCAATCCCAGCACTGAAGAAGTTTCAGTTAGAAGAATTGCAAGTTCAAGTTCCACCTGGACAACTTAGCAAGACCTTATCTCAAAATTTAAAAAATTTTAAAGATTGGGGGCCCTACAGATGTAGTCAGTGGTACAGTACCCCTGGGTTCAATCCCCAATACTACAAAAGAAAAAAAAGTATTACTTTTTCATGTACTTGTATTTTACCTTAGAACTTGTTTCTTTACAATCTATGGGCTTTATTGGTCAAACCAATCTATCTACACACACATTACAAGCGCCAGATTCCACCTCAACACTGATAATCGTCTAAAA
Organism: Dasyprocta punctata; assembly: GCA_004363535.1. NCBI lineage: Eukaryota > Metazoa > Chordata > Mammalia > Rodentia > Dasyproctidae > Dasyprocta > Dasyprocta punctata. The sequence continues at coordinate 63,381 of RJWM01008717.1, forward strand.
AACACTTGTTGGATAAGTAAGAACAAGTGGATTTCATGCTTTTTTGGGGGGGAGGGTCTTTTTGAGACGGTCTTGCTATGCAGTTTAGACTGGCCTTCAACTTGCTTTGTAGCCCAGGCTGGCCTTGAACTCACAGCAATCCTCCTGCCTCAGCCTCCCAGGTGCTGAGATTATAGGCGTGTGCTACCATCTCTCACTGATTTCATGATTTTGGCATATATCTTTGGTGTGTGAAAATTTATGTGTTTTTATATGTGTATTTGTGTGCTAATAATCCAAAGTGGGAACAAGTCAGTCCCAAAAAGCTCTTGTTCCAGTCCCCAAAGTATGTATCACTAGACGAAAGACAAGAATAGCCATTCAAATTAGCTCTTTCTTTCCCATGTTCTCCCTGACCCCAAAAATCAAGGGCCTAAGCTTCTCACTACTATGTAATACTACTTCCCTCTCTTCTCATACCTATGTGCTCATATTTCATTCTAGAACAGATAATGTTTATATCCTTCATATGACCTTCTGAAAGACATAAATTAGATTTAAAGTAATACACATAGGTTTGGACTTCAGCTGCTCCTACAAGAAATAAACATGGAAGCAGGGCAGAACAGGCCAATAACACACAATTTTATCTTGGTAGTTTTTCAGATTTTTACAAAACTCAGCCCCCAGCACCCATCTGCAGAGCATAACACATTTTTTATCATAAAGGGACATAACCGTGATTGTGTCAAACCCATTGCTATTCTTTAGAATATACCTATTAATGAATTATTAATTTTATGAGTTTTATTAAACAATGAATGCTTAATGGAAAAAAATGCCTAAAAATGAAGCATTGAATTTTTAATATTTATTGAGTATTTATAAAAAAAGCATCAAAATTTTCAACATCAACTGGTTTTTGGTGTATAAAGTCTAAAAAAGAAAAACAGAAATAGGGCCAGAGATACAGCTCGGGGCACAGCACATGAGATCCTGGGTTCAATTCCTGGTACCAAGAAAAAAAAAGAACAACAGAAATAAATTCCTATATGAACTACAATGAAAATAACAATAGCACATCACAAAAAAAAATCTTTACTTCAATTATTACACCTAAGGCAGACTTCACACAAGTCAACAGCACATTCCATTGACACATACCACTTACACTGACAGCACATGTGTTTTGCTTTCCTAGTCTTTTTGTAAAACATACTTGATATCTTACTGGTCTTGCTGTTTTGTCAGGAGGTTCTTATTATATTATGCAATGTGTGATTGACAGGAGTATAAAATCAATAAAATAAAGTATTAAATTCTTAATCTGTATTACATATTTAGAAGAAACAAACGTTTTCACATCATCTGTGTACTTGCTTACAAAACCAAAAGACAGTATCAGAAATAAATTTCTGTATGAACTACAATGAAAATACCAACAGCACTCTACAAAACAAATCTTTACCTCAATTATCACACACCTAAATAATAAAATATGTCAATATAATATCAAATGTGCAATGAGAGCTTAGAATAGACATCAACATTTTCACATCAGTTGTATACTTGCTTACAAAACCTAAGATATAACATCATAAACAAAAACCTATGTGAACTACAATGTAAACACAAAAGTCTACTGCAGAAATAATCTTTGTTTCAACAGTCATATCCAAGGGAGTCTTCATACATGACAACTGCATGTTCCAGGCACATATCTTGTTTACACTGAGAGCACATTTCTGAGTTTTCCTTTCCTATGTGGCAGGCCATTCTTGTTACCTCTCTACTCTTTCTGGTTTTCCAGGAACCTCCTACTATGTTCCATAGTGTGCACTTATCAGGCAAACAGGATGTTGATGTAATAAAATATTAAATGTGTAATAAGTGCCTAGAATAGACATCAACATTTTCACATCATGTTTCCTTGTTTACAAAACCTAAAAGATAAAATCAGAAATAAAAACCTAGGTGAACTACAAAGAAAATACCAATAGAACTCTACAACAAAAATCTTTGCTTCAATTGTCACACCGAAGGCATCCTTCACACATGAGAATTCCATGTTCCATACAGAAGTATTGCTTACACTGATAGCACATGTTTTGTTTTCCTGCCCTTTCTTGTAGGATACAGTTGACATCTTTTGGGTTTTCCTGTTGTTGTAGTAGGTGTTTGGGGTGCCACACCTACCTATTCATCTGCCAACTCACCAGTGTAACCAAAACTTTTTTGCACAGTTCCCTGGGCAGAAACATTTTTTTTCCCTGTGCTGTAAATGATCTCATATGAATTCCAGCCACAATCCTCTAAAAAAATTTCTCTGTGGCATTTTGCACCTGTTATTTTCTTTGTAAACTATCAAAATATTTATGCCACACATGTTTAGGATTGAGTAAAACTCAACCACTGGCCAATGCTTTGTGTTTTGAGTGACATTGTAATTGCCACATAACTCATCAACAAAATGTACTCCACCCTTGGTGTTGTTGTAAAAAGTTTCTCTCAGACTTCCAATTTGTTGAGGTTTTCCTTTTAAGAGTTCTGTCAGGGTGCAATATTGATATCAGCAGTACAAATTTGCTTTTCTTTGCCATATATGAGGCAAATGCAAATCTTTCTGAAATCCAAAGATTACACTATTTTGAATGCTGTTTTGAAATTGCAACATTTCATTTGGAATATCTGCTATGCTCCTGCACTGGTCAACTTGTACTCTGTTAGCAAATGTAACATCTCTTGGAAATTGGTGCCCCAATTGTCAAATGTCACATTTCAATTAGTTTGGGCAATGGGGGCAACAAATCTATTCACAACATCATTCAGTTTATTACTATATGAATAAGGACTTGATGCCTGAAGTCCAGCATAAATTTCAAAATTGAAAGCATGATGAATCTTCACATCTACAAAGGCATAAATTTTTATGCCATGTTTTGACACATCACTCTCCCGTAAGTCTTTCACATTCCTGTGATTACTATGAGAAATCCCTGCTATGCACATCAGACTTACGAATGCCTTCAGTTCAGCTAATGAGATGTCATAATGAATTCCTTTTTGAATATGGCTATTGGTGCATACGGAACATTTTACTTGTATCTCAGCCTTTGTGCATTTTACAGAATCTTGTACTATTTTGTCTGTTACAGTTTTCAATATTGAATGGCAGTACTGGCATTCTGTCCAATATGTTTCACCCCGTCAAGACCCTCACTATATTTTTGGACCTAGTTCCAACACTGGATTGTTTCATTTGGTTTTGCAGCCATTTTACAACAGTTTGCTCTTTTCTTCATTACCTGAATCAAGGAGGTCTGCATTCCCTGGTTTTGTTTTTTTGTTTTGTTTTTGGTACTAGGGATCAAACTCACAACCTACGCCTGCCAGGCAGGCACTTACACCACTGAGCTAAATCCCCGGCTTTGTTTTGTTTTTGTATGAGGAATTGAACTCAGGACCTTGTGCTTCCCAGGAAAGCACTTATGCCACTGAGCTACATCCCTGGCCCCAATTCCCTGTTTTTGTATCAGCTGATTCTTGCTCCATTTCAACGTCACAAGAATTTTGGCTCACATGATCAATGTCAAAATGATTATCATCAACATCATCCTATACCCACACCACTCTTCTGTTATGAAAACATATTTTTACCATAATTTTTATCTTCATCATCTATGTATGAGTAATCTGATGATTCACTTTTGACCTCCTCCAAAACTGGCAGATCTGGTTTTTCATGTGCTAATGTACTGAACTGGGCTACTTCTACCAGAAAAATCAAAAGAAAATTAAAAAAAAAAAAGTCCTAGAGTAGTGTGGGTGTACTATACCACCTGTGGTGCTCAGGTAAACAAATACAAAAATTGTTCTGTGAAGCACCATGTTGGTGCAAATACTGGTTTGAAACTTTTGCACATGTGCACATACCTTGCCTTTCATTGTACCAAGTGGGTAAACACAAAGATTGCTTTCTGTATCCCTCAGGAAAAAGTACTGAGACATACAACCAGCTACTATTATGTTAAAGTAAAAACTTACAGTAGAAAAAACTAAGAGATGGGTTTGTGGGACCCAGTGTTATGCTCCCAAAGTGAGCTGAATATAAAGAAACATCTATCTCAAATCAACACAAACCCACTTAGATTATGATTCATCTTCTTCCACTGGAAGCTTATTTCTAGGAACCATCTAACTGCACTTCTTTTTTTCTTTTTTTTTTTTTCTGGTCAGTACTGGGGATTTAACTCACAACCTCATACCTGCCAGGCAGGCACTTAAGCCACTGAGGTGAACTCCCAGCCCTATTTTTTTCGAGGCAGGGTTGCACTATGTAGTTCAGGCTGATGTTGCTCATGTTGTAGCCCAAGCCAGTCTCGAACTCACAACACTTCACCTACCTCAGCCTCCCAAATGCTGGGATTAAAGGTGTGCGCCACCACACCCGGCTCCAGCTGTACTTTATTTAAGATTTCACAGGCGAAAAGGAATTTACCTCTATTATTGCCTTCTGCAGCTCTCACTTGACTTACCTGCCATGTTTGGGGACTGGTTACTAACCTTTAAGTCTCTAACAATCATCAACATACCTGGAAAGAGTCTATGCATTTGGATGCAAGAATGAAGAGGCTGAGTAAATTCAGCCCTAATTTTCATTTTTATGCTACATTCAGTGAGCTGTTACTGCAGACAAATTATTGCAACGTTCTTTCAAATGATAGTCAGTTTTCAACTAAGAGAAGATTCTTAAAACTCTTCCTAAAGCCTTTTTCTACATATCAGTGAAAAACAGGCAGTTGGAAAACATAGCCCTGGTTAAACTACCTGATGATGAATGAATATTTTAAACACATGGAATTATTTGAGAATTTTTCACAGTGATTTAAAACCTTCCAAGAAATAGCAGTAAAGACCTCCCAAAACTGGTACTTGTTGATATATTCTTAGACATTTTACTTCAATTTATATGTATGCATTTCTCATGGAGTACTCTGAGAAACTGTGAATCTTAAGTATATTTAAGAGGGGGTGATCAGAATAATTCTTACTTTTGTGATTTACCTAGAAAACTGACCAATGTTATAAAAATAAGTAGGTAAAAATCTTTCCATTAGGCCATAAGTTCAACAATAATGTAAATCACATCTGTTTTATTCTACACTGAATTCAGTGTCTAGCATATAACACATACAATGAAATTTGCTTAATAAAGGGATGTCTTCATTACTATCAAAGGTAAATACTGACTAGGAATTCTTTTTTTTTTTGAGACAAGTTCTCACCATATAGTTCAGGCTGGCCTTGCACTCACTATATAGCCCAGGATGGCCTCAAACTCACAGAGATCCTTCTGCCTCACCCTCCCAAGTGCTAGGATTACAGTCATGGGCCACCATGCCCAGCTGATTAGGAAATACAAAGCTAAGGTTGGTTCTGGGTTTTGTTTACCCTCTCTCTCTCCCTTCTTCTGTCAGTTTGTCTCATTTTGTACTTAACAATTCCAAAATACAAAAATCTCTCTACTAAAGTTTGACCTTATGGGGCATCACACACACACACACACACACACAAACACACACAAAACACTTGCTCTTGCCACACCTGTTCAATACTGTCATATTTGCCAGGCATTGGAAAAGTAAATTTGCCAAGTAGCATGAGAACTGGAAAATCATTAGGTAACAACTGAGGAACAGAATACCAATCAGCCAATAATTAGCATCTGAAAATTCATAGAATTACAGACAAATCAAATTGCATGAAATCTCAGGGAGCATGACCCAAGCTGGGTTGGTGCCCTGATGGTGGGGTGCAGGTGGTAGGGGTTCATGAATTGTCTGACCACCAGACAGCACTAGAAAGTACTAACCTAATCCCAGGAGGACACTGTGACAATGTGACATTTGCACAGGGATGCCCTAACATGGCCCCAGTATGTTTTCTCAGAATGAGATGACATTTCAAGTCAAACAGTCTGCTCCCAATAGCACTTGCTCCCCAAACTCCACAAGCCTAAATTTGAAGGAAAAAAAAAAACCAGGTATATTTTTGGAAGAAACTCAGGTTATACAGATGTGGTGTCAAAATCATCTATTTTTAAAGGGGGTCTAACCAGATATTCAGTGCTTAACCTCCTTTTTACCTTTAAATCATTACATAGAGCTCAGAGAGACTTAGTTTAAAAACTTTAATGTGTGTAAACTCCTATCCCATTTTGTCCCTACCACATCCTGCTAAATGTGTGCTGAAACCAGTTATAAAGATGTCCTACTAAGAGGCCTAACAGCAACTGCACTGTGGCCTCACCAAACCGCTGCTGCCTGAAACTGCTGTCCACATGTGACTCAGTTCAAGTACACAGGACCACCACTGTTACCACTGTCTCCAGCCTACCTAAGGTCACCTTTCCTGCAAGGCTGCTTCATTCTAGGAAGTAAGCAGAGAGGTCACAGAATGCCAACTCCCCATTTGGTTTCTGCAATTACCAACTCTACCCCCCACATGGCCTAGGGAAAGAACCCTTAAGGGAGTCCAGGATGAGGGACCCAACCTCCTAGCAGAATGACCCAGTCCTGGGGGTTAACGCTCGACCTGTACCACCTGGCCTGGGTCTGCCTGTGCCAGCGGAATCTGTACCCACCCTGGTATAAGGGTGACTGTTCTCCTAGGCCCCTGCTCCACTACAGGGTCAGGCAACAGCCTGTGCTCTGCCTGGCACCTGGCCCAGTGTTCAAATGGCTCAGTCACGTCACTGTGGAAAGGGAGTCTGGTTGTGCCCTCCTCTGAACTCTCCATCTGGAAGATTCTCTGGCCTCTTTCCCTCTCATTTTTAATCTGACAGACACTGCTGGACAGGGAAACTCAGAGCAGACCAAAGTTTATCTTCCCTTCTCTGCTTCTCAGCTGGTATAATTGCAGGGGCAAACAAGGCTGGCCCAGACCAGGATGCCAGGAATTAAATGAGGGTCCCTGACCACTGGACCACATTAGTCCTGCCTTCCAAAGTCTTAATTAGTTCTCCTCAGCCTGGCACACCCCCTTGCTTCTGGAACACACAGAAGTGACAGGGTAAGATGCCTTCCACACAGCAAATACTGAACAAAATGTTGGTTGAAGATGGCGGTCACCATGCCTGCTGGTTTGTGGCTTTGCAATAAGAGTCAGTTTTAAGGTCTGAACACCAGCAAGATTTCTACTCCCCTTTCTAATGCAGACAGTTCTACCAGAATTATTCTGAATGATATTCAGTCACTAGCTCAATTTGGAAGCAAAATGATCTTAACAAATAGTGGCAGACTTGACAGATAGGCTGCTGAGCCTGGGGACCAAAACAAAGGATGCAAACTAAAAGAAAGGAAAGGTTGATGGCAAAAGAAAGAGGAAAATGAACACTACAAAGAAAAAACAAGGAGTATAGGACTATATACCTCAATACTACAACTCAGAAGTGAGTTACAAACATAACAACAGATTCCAGGGTAGACACCGCTGGGGGTAGAGCAAGGCAAGGGAAGAAGGCAGCATCCATTTGGAATTTTGATGCTGAGATAGACACACGGCTAGCAGCAGAATAGATTTGACAGTAAGTAACATTTGAGAGGTTTCAAAAGATAAAGAGTCTTAATTCTGTCCTGTTTTTTACTTCTTGAACTATACACACCAAAATTTGCTATTTTTCTAAGGGGACACTGTCAGATTCAATAGAAACTCTGAATACATTTTTTCCTCTGCATTCATTAACTCTGGCCCTTATCCACAGGCCTATTGCAGACTAAATTGGATTTTGGATCACTGGTACTGAGGCATTGCAATTAATTAACAATAGAAACATAATATTTATATCCAGGCCTAACAACATCTGACATTTAAACTATTCTGCCAGTCGGGCAAATTCCATTCAACAAATTTTCATTTTAATGAACATGACAGGCCACAGTTTGCATGATAGGCCAAGAAGCAGAACTGAGTTGATCTCTTGGCGTGTGTTTTCAAGGACTGGCCATGCTGCAGGAGAAATGAGCTAGGAAACTGTCAGAATAACAGAAAGACCTGATCCCTACTG